>PVJI01007369.1:75000-78858 GCA_004026765.1 Micronycteris hirsuta | reverse complement strand
CATGGGGAAGCAGGTGATAGGCAAGGGGATGAGCTCCCTTACGCGTTCTGCCTCCAGTTGGCTCTCAGATCCCCTTGAGAAAGAAATTCTAGGAAGACTTCACAGAGGAGGTGCCCCAGTGGAACTGAGCCTTGGAACACAAGTGGGGGAAATGCAACAAGGGAAAATGAAGGGCGTACTATGGGCCGGTTATGGGCCGCGTTGTGTGCCCTCAAACTCATGTGTTCGAGTCCTAACCGTGGGTGCCTTAGAGTACGACATATTTGGAGACAGGATCTTCAAAGAGGTGATTGACAGTAAATGAGATCACTGGGTGGACCCTAAGCCGATACCAGAGGCCGCTGGAGACAGTGATCGGAACCAGAAGCCCAGGCCCGGTTGGAAGACGTTTTGGAAGCTCTTAGTCGACCTCGCAGCCGCTGTGGCGTGGGAGAGGGCGGCAGGATGAATCACAGCCTCCGAAGACATCAAGTTCTAACCCTTGGAACCTGAAAAATGTCCCGATTAGGAAAAAGGCTCATGCCCCATGTCATGTGGAACCCCCTCAATAAGTACTGAATGAACGTGTGAGTGAACGAGAACCGTAAACAAGAGGGGCGTTCCATATCCAGAACAACCTGCCGCAGATGCCAAGTCAAGGCGAAACCTCAGCCAGAAAGTGTGCAAGCAGACATGCCCCTCCCCCATTCTCCCTGATTCAGTAACATTCACTGGGCTGATTTCCAGGGCTCTCCAGAGAACTTTCTAGAAGCTTCCAGAGCAGGAGTGAAGAACATTCCTGACCTCTCTCTGATCCTGGGCTTGCAGTCTAGGGACAGAGAGACCAACCAGATTCCACTCTGATGCCAGGTGGGTTGTGATGATGGCAGCGCTCAGGGCCGACAAGGCCACGGGGATGCTGGTGGAGGGATGGATCCACGCTGGGCATCGTGAGTGTCCTTCACCGGTTTCCTCCTGGTGCTTACATCAAAGTCCGAAAGGCAAGTATGTGGGCTTCTTTCAAAACACAGCAGCCATATTTCGGCCATAACTCCACCCTCACTGGTGGAGCCTTGCTGCCCCTAAGATTCCAGGACCCGCGCCACACAGCTTGCTGCAGACTCGCTCGCTCCCAAAGCCAGAGCTCGCCCCGGTGCCACCGTGCACAGGGACGAACGTGCCCCTTTCGTTTCTTCCCAGCACCCATTTCCCTCGGTGACACTTGAAGCAGTTTGAACTGGAAGGAAACATTCCCTTAAGCACCCTCTGAAAACCTTTAATTGTTAAAATTCTTCTTTTGCTGCTTCAAGTTTCATTATTTTTAAACAATCCAATTTTACGGGCATTGCATCCCTAATGTAGCCTAATTACAGGGGACGCTGTGGCAAAGGGGCCGTGGGCTGCCTCACCCGGGAGCGCTACCTCCCCGGAAAGGACTGCGTGAGGATTTCCGGGGAGTCTTACATCATTACACACCGTAATTGCACACGTCTTTCCCAGGGGCTGCGAGGGCCCTGCGTTACAAGTGATTAAAATAAGCACAACCAGAAGCACATCGAGAAGACACCCTCCATACGTAGGAACAACCAAAGCGAGGTTCGGAGCACACCCCAGAGCTGCCTGGCCTGATCCGTCCCTCTCCTCTCTGCTGTCCTCCGACCCGGCGCAGGGACATTCACTCACCCACTTGACTCCACGGGGGTGGGTTGGGGTCAGGAAACCTGTGTTTGAGTTCTGGCTCTGCTTCGGAGACCTCGGAGGAGTGAATTCCCTCCTGGGCTTTGGTTTCCTCATCTGTAAGTTGGAGACCATGACAGCGTAGCAGTGAGGATCTAATGAGAAAATGGAAGTAAACCTTCTTTTCAAACTAGAAGGGCCGGGTGCAGGACTCAGAGCCCCAGGCTCTCCTGGAGAATGAACTGGACGAACTGAAGGCCTGGTTGTCCAAGACGGCTGTGCATGGCCCAGCAGCGCCCTGTGCTGCTCTCAGCCTGAGAGCTCCGACACCCTCCCACTGTCTCAGGGGCCCCCTGGCGTGTGGGGCCCCGAGTCCAATGTCCCGGCACCTCCGTTTTCACTCCCCATTTCGATTCTCCTTGCCAGTGCCTGCAGCCCAGCGAAGTGGATACTTCAGGAACCCAGGGCGTGGGGCGAGGACACACCGCCCGCACCGTCCAGCTGCTTTGTTTTTACTTGAAGGCGAAGTTCAGTCACGTAGTAGGCGGGTTTGTCAGCAGCTTCACACGTCGCAGGGTCGTGGCAGGGTTCAGTGTGCTCGTGCATACTGACAGGGCCATTGTCCTTGAAGAAAGGGGGCACTGCGGGTGGGCCGCGGCCACCTTTGCCGGCAGAGGGTGCCCTTCCGCCCGCCACCTGGAGTCACTTTGGAGCTGTGGTCGCCTGGCCATCCTTGCAGATTCTGCCTGTATTCCAGTACCTTCCCAGGCTGTGCTCGCTGCTGGTTTATTCCTTGGTGGGTAATAACTCTTGTTCGGGGAATGACGTGACTTACCGGAGGCCCCTTCAGGTGCCACTCATTGGGCCCGGAGGTCACCAGTGACAATGAAGGAGCACAGACCATAGTCCTATTGGGCACTCTGGGGAGCCAGCCGGTTTACAGACATGCTATGACCCTCACCCAACGCAAGAGACCTGCAAGCTAGAGCAAGAAGTGAGTCCTCCCCACAGGAGGGGAGAAGGAAGAGACAGGCAGGGCTGTGGGGTGGGGGCACTGCCGAGGATCTGTCCTGCCCTGGCTGCCTCACTGGGCCGGTGGGTGTCATCGGCAGACCTCCGTGCTCCATAAACCTCAGGGCTCCCGTCTCCCTCGAGACAAAAGGTGCTATGGCAACTGGAAATGATTGTTGCACTTAATCATTTCTCACGTCTAAAGGGTTTGTGGCTGAGGTCATTCGGCACAGTGGGGAAGCACATGGGGCCCGAAGGACAGCACTGCCACCTCCCAGCTGGGGCTGAGTGGGAATATCACTGGCTCCTAGAACCTCAGTGTCCCTGTCTGTAAAATGGGTCCAGCAACCGTGGTCATTATAGCAGGAATGTTGTCGGTCGTCCATGTAACTCACCCAACAAACACTATGTGTTCAATATATTTTGTTATTTCTGTTCCAAAGTGCTCTCACTTGTGTTCATCGCATTGTATCCTCACAGAAACTTTGTGAGTTTATAATTATTGCAACTTATTTTTTTAAGATTTTATTTATTTATTTTTAGAGAGAGGAGAAGGGAGGGAGAAAGAGGGAAAGAAACATCAATGTGTGGTTGCCTCTCACACGCCCCCTAACTAGGGACCTGGCTGGCAATCCAGGCATGTGCCCTGACTGGGAATCGAACTGGCGACCCTTTGGTTCTCAGACCAGCACTCAATCCACTGAGCTACACCAACCAGGGCTATTATGATTCTTTTACTGGTGAGGAAGCTGGGGCTCCACAAGATCCCCTGACTTACTGTGGCCACTGAGCTAGCAGGGGGCGGGGCTGGCCATGGCCCCTGCCCCCCCTTCACTAACAGTCACCTTGGATCTTCAGTGTGCATCACAAGTTCATTTTCCTCGCAAAACTACTTCCAGACACCAACAAACCACCCAGCAGGACCATGGACTGCTGTCAACATCACAGACACTGGTCCCATGAGGCCACAGGTAATTAAAATGAAATCAAGTTAAAAATACCAGCTACTTGTGACTGGTGGCTACTGAACCGGGTAGGGCTGCCCATCCACAGCCGCAGGAGGTTCTAATGGGCAATGCGGAGCCCTCCTCTCAGCCCGACCTTTCTCTCCATGTGCAGAAAGTTTTTCTGGCTCAAAAACAGAGCCTGTTTCATCCGCACCGGCCACCTGGAAGCTGCGCGGGTCTCTCA
>PVJI01007369.1:35000-70000 GCA_004026765.1 Micronycteris hirsuta | reverse complement strand
GGTGTCAGACTGCAGTGATGCAGCTACAAGCCAAGGAGTGCCGAGGGCTGCCAGCAGCGGGGGCAGGGGCACAGCGCAGACCCGCAGGCTGTGGCTAGGAGCCCGCAGAGGAGCCAGCCCCGCCCACACCGGGTTTCGGACTCCTGGCCTTCAGGACTCCGAGAGAATAAATTTCTGCTGTAATTTGTCCTGGCAGCCCAGGAGGCTAAAACGACACGAAAAGGGCTGAAGACCTGTCTGGAACGTTGGCATTTTTTTAGCTGCTCGTGGAGAAAATGGCAGAGTTTCACATCAAAGTGGGAATTGCTAATGTTGACTGTTCATGCTCCACCCAGAAAGCCCTCTTGGAATACAAGTGATCAACGTGCAAACGAGTAAGGCTGCCTGTTCTGTTTCTACTTTGACAGAAGGAAACAAGCTACATGCCTGGCAATGTCATAGGTGCTTTCGTATTTCACTTCACGTTGTCACAGCTGCCCTGTGGGGCAGCGATTATTGTGCCCATGTTACAGTTCAGGAAACTGAGGCTCAGAGAATGGGAACGATGGACTGAAGGGCACAGCTGAGACCCGCGGCATAGGATTCCTTCTCCCGTGATGATTCACACCCCTGCGCAGGGAAGGGCGAGTGATTCCTGTTTGTGAGCCACCTTCTCTACCGCAGCCAAAGTCCGTGGGTGAGAATAAATCCATGGGCACGACAAAACTGCTCCAGGCTAGCCTTCGGGTTTGGCTGCTCAGACTGTGCTCCCATTACTGGAGGCGCAAAGCTGGCCAATCAGAGGGCCCCATCTGCTTGGCCTCTATGATTGGGTAAAGAATGACCACATGACCCAAGCTGGGCCAATCACAGGTCTCTAATGTTCAGCTGAAGCTGGGGCTGGATGGGGATTGGCTCCTGCAAACCCAGACAGAAAAGCAGATCCCAGAGAGAGAGCGTGTGGGTGGTGAAGTCTGTGATCCTGGATCCTTCTGTGCCTGAGGCCAAACCCAAATTCCCTTTTCTGTAGAGCTGGTTTGAATGGAGTTTCTGAAGGAATTGCAGCCAATATAGGGACTTTTCACAGAACTGGCCACATACCCCTGGTGACTGGTTGAGATAGACTAACAGACCCCAAAAAGATTAATGGCCTCAAAGAAGAAGTTCATTGCACATGTATGTGAATAGTTGAAGGCAGTTCAGCTAGGCAGTGGATGGGGGCCATGGCTTTGTTTCCCCATTGGGGGCAGAGGGTCTTCCAATTTCAATATGTAGCTTCTGAAGTCACTCTGTGCGTGAATGTCAGTCGGGGGAAGGAGACAACTCTAAGGACTGAGTGTGGAAGGTCTTTACACACCAGAGATGACAAGCGGGCCACAGACCCCCTCTGCCAGCCCCACAAGAAGCAGACAGTCACAATACGGCTTTGAAATTCCTGGAACCCTCTCCAGCAAGAGCCCTGGCCGGGGTCCTTGTGGCCCGTCTCCCGGCCTTGCCGCACTCCCCTTTCCCGCATCCTCCTGCTCCGTTACAGAGCTGCAGCATTAACTATTACAATTTATTACTGCAAAGGAGACTGGGAAATGTAGTTTGGTTAGTGCCCAGGAAAAGTAGAATCAGGTTTAATGAGCAGCTCTCAGCTTCTGCCATACACAGTAAATGTCCTCAAATCTCGTTACCCTACCCCACATCCCCTAGCTTGGACGCCTCTGTCCTAATCAGCACCTGTCCTTCGGAGCCAGGCTCAAAGACAGAGGGCCCTGCGGTGGGCCTCTGAGCACTTACAAAGGGGGCACTGCGGTGGGCTCCAAGCAGAGCCACCCCTTAGGAGCACCATCTGCATCTGGTGCAGTGGGGGCAGCAGGGGGAGGGGGAGGGCCCAGCTCACGGATGCCTCCCTGCAAAGGCCTGCCAGCTGAGGCTCCGGCTGCCGGCCCTCCTCTCCTAGGAGTAGCTGTGTGAGAGCCCCCGGGGGTCAGGGCAATGACTGCTCCCCTCCCTCCCAGAGGCCTAGCCCGGCACGCTCCCACTGCAGAGCCTCGGCTGTCTGACAACAGCAGGCTGTTGGGAGTCCCCATGTCACCAGCAGATACACCAAGTGCCAAGGCTGAGGCCCCTTGGAGACTCTCGGTCACGGCCCTCCTCCCTCAGGTCGCTTTGGGGACCTCTGACTCTGCAGACAGTCAACCTTGCAGGGCCTGCTGTCCCCTCTCTGACTTGGGGACTCCTGCTCTTCCCAGCAGGCCCTTTCTAGCCCACAGGGAAAACGGGTTCCCTGAGGCTCATCCATGCTGACTGCTCCCCCAGCAGGAGCCACAGACCCCCTCTGCCAGCCCCACAAGAAGCAGACAGTCACAATACGGCTTTGAAATTCCTGGAACCCTCTCCAGCAAGAGCCCTGGCCGGGGTCCTTGTGGCCCGTCTCCCGGCCTTGCCGCACTCCCCTTTCCCGCATCCTCCTGCTCCGTTACAGAGCTGCAGCATTAACTATTACAATTTATTAAATCTGGAGAAATAAAATCCTGGGCCCTCCCCTCGCTGCCACCCCACTCCCCACCAAAAATGGAGTATCTTATTTTGCTAACTGCTTAAACATAAAACTCCAACAGAAAAAAATTGTCCCCATGGCTCATATTTTTCATCATTTGGTCATTAAATGGTGATGGATATAAACTATAAAGAACCTAAACTGAACCTTTTAACAATCCATGAGCAATACTATCATTTCTTTAATAGAACCTGCTGACCGTGCCTCGCTCAGACACCATTTGTCATTTTCAGCACATAATAATCAATACGTTGGCTTGAGAATAAATAATATAACAGTCACAATATATTATCTTTCAGGCTGGCCTTCTTTTAACCATACCTTGGGACCAAAACAAGAGGGAAACTTCTACATAAATGTTAAAAAGTTAGGGACGTCACAGCTGGGCCTAATGCATGAATCAGCCACGGGCCAGTGTCTTGTCCCCAATTTGCTTTGAGTTCTGTTGAGCTGAGCCTCGGCTGCTGAGGCCACTGCATGTGGGGGCCAGATGTGACAGGGTTTGGTGACACATTCTATTACACAGGTAGAGACATCTGGGGATCATGAGAGGTACGCAGATCACAGCTTCAAACAGAAAAGGCCCTGTGGGTCACCCACCCAATGCCAGGGCTGGGGACAGCCTACTTAGACCCAGGAGGGGGCACGGCTAGGTTCAGCTGCCAGGATTTGTGATCTGTGGGAGAGAAATGCCACCAAGAATCCAGGCCATTAGGTGGCGCTGATGGGAAGCGAGTGCTGGAAGTTGCAAGGGAGTGGCCCCCAGTCACAGTCATCTTCCTGGATTAGGCCGCCCTTAGCAACCCCTCAGCAGCTCAGCCTGAGTTTGTTGGCCATCTAGTTAACAGTGCTGGTCCTCAGTAACAGTGGAGAACCCATCAGCCCAGGCCCCTGGTTGGTTCATTCGTTCATTCATTCATTCATGCATGCATTCAACAAAAAGTTACTGAGAGCCTACTCAAGGGCATGGCACTTTTCTAGGTGCCAGCGACACCGCAGTGGAGCAAACAGACAGAAGTCTCTGTCTCCTGGGGGCTACATGGTAGTCAGGGCCACACAGCAGATGCGACCTGTGAATCTACAATACATGAGAGGGGGGTCAGTGCTGAGAGCGCCATGGAGCAGGGCAAGGGGACAGTTCAAGTCAAGCCCGGCTAGTTCCCCAGTGCGCAGGCCTTCCTTCGGCCTGCCCTGTCCAGCATCAGTCTTGCCCTTGTTAGCCAGCTTCCCTACTAACCTGTCTCCCCAGGGTCCTGATGACCCCCTACATGGGTCAGCGCCAGGCTGCCTGGCACCGCTCTGGGGAGGGGTCCCACACCCCCTGCGAGGCAGATGGCACTGTCCCCTGCACATATGGAATCCCGAAGCTCAGAAGCAGAGTGTCGCTGGTAACTGGGGTGGCCAACTTTCCCTGTTCACCCGGGACCTTCAGTGCTGAAACCAGGGCTGTCCCAGGAGAACCACGACAGCTGGGCATGCTCAGGCAAGCAGTGGAGCTGGCTCTCAGGCTCTTTTGGGTCAAAGGGTTTCCACCCCCTCCCCAAGGGACATCATCTCGCTAAAGCTGGCGCACACCAGGGACACTCTCACCGCAATTTGAGACAGCAACTGTCCCTCAAAGTTCCAGTATGACTAGGCTGGCAAAGATGAGCTTCGATGATTTGGGCTCATTCATACAGAATTTGGAGTCAAACAGAACTAGAACCAATCGCAGTCCAATCACTCAATAGCTGGGTGACCTTGGTCAAACCACTTAACTTCTCTGAGCCTCAGGTTTCATGTCTGAACATGGAGGTGAAGGTGCCTCTTTCAGCAGGGTCTTTGTGAGGATCTGCTGTCGTGCATGTGTCCCAGACCACGGTACGTACTCCGTAAGTGCTGGTGTTGGTAGTACACAGGTTCTCTTACCCCAGGGCCTAACGGGAAGGGCTCCTTCTGCTCCCAGGGGACGTGTGCAGGTAGGAAGCAGCGCTGCCACATTTATTATGAATCAGCTCTCTACGCGGAGCCAAAAATACTCTCCATGGGTAGCGTCTCTGTGACGGATATTAAAAATGACTGATTTAAGAGAAAGTGCTTCCCTCCCCCCCCCCCTCCGTTGCAAACTAAGAAGGTAGGGCTGGAGTATTCTCAGCCTTAAATGCTGCCAGTATTTCATCTTTGGGTAGTCATAAAGTTAAAGGTTAATAGGCTGTACAAATGACAGAGTTTAAAGGGAAAAGTGGGGAGGGGATAAGGAGCTCCCGGGCAACCGCGGGCATGTTGCAGACAGGTGGAGGCACCCTTTCAGGGAAAAAAGTGGGAGCGGTCTCGACCCCTTCTCATTTCTGCTCCCATGGGAAATTCCTTATTCCAAGAGCTCTTTTCCCATCAGGGACATCTTTCCTGGTAGGACCTGAGACATGCAGCCTTGGAGAGACTGATGCTGGATAAGGTTGTGAAGGTCAACACTTAATTCAAGGTCCTGAGCCAAAGGCTCTCTGTGGCCTAGGTGGAAAGGATCCAGATGGAGGTGCGCTGAGCCCCATTTTCATGCAGCTAACCCTGTGCTCAGAAGTGTGGTTATCAAGTTTGGGAGGACATAAGAATCCCTGGGGAGCTTGTTGTTTAAATGCAGATCTCTAGGCTCCAGCCCCAGTGTTGAGAGGGTGGCCTGGGAGTCTGTATTTTAGCAAGCTCCCACCCATCTCCAAGGTGACTCTCAGACAGGTGACCCACGGGCCCTCTCTGAGAATCCCTGAATCGGTGAATACGGCAGAGGCAAGTTCGAGAGCCAGGTTCCTGAATCTCTGGTGGTGACTTGACCTTCGGGAATATCAAGCTACAGGCTATACCCAAATCAACCAGGCATTTGTTGAAACTCATCCCCCAGGACTTCTCTGCCAGGTAGTGCCCTGAAGATGCTGACGAGTGGCCAGGGTTGGAGACCACTGCCACCCCCATCCCATCATGGTACCAGTGGGGAAATGGAGGTGCAGCCCTGGAATGACCTGCCCAAGGTCAACCACAAAGCGGCTGAGGTGGCACATGCACCACAGGCCCTCCTCCCATGGGGGGCTTGTGCCCCCCATTGCCACTGCAGAACCTCGGTTTCACCGACTCCTCCTTTCTACGCACGTGCAGCCAGCTCGGCCCTGGGCTCCATCTGAGTGAAGACGTCCTGGCTGCATGTACACACACAGGGCTCCCTAAAACTTACAGCTTACCCCCAACCTGAGCTTGCAGACAGAGCAGGAACCAAGCTGCCTACAAATACAACAAGGCTTAAGAGGGGAGAAAATATTAAATGCAATTTTAGCAGAATCCAACTGTTTATGTCCTCTCTGGGAAAAGACTTTTTAACTGACTTTCTTCAAATGCACCAAAAAGTGGTTTCTCTCCATAAGGAATTTAACATATTACAGAAACACACCTGAGGACAGAGAAACTGAGGCCTGGAAAGAGTTGTGACTTGTCCACTGTCACTGTGTAGGCAGGATATTGGCCCCCATCCACATCCACATCCTAATTAGTCCCCCAAACCTGGGGCTATGTCACCTCCATAGCAGAAGGGACTTTGTGGATGTGGTGAAGCCAAGGACTTTGAGATGGAGAGAGGATCCGGATGGTCCTTGGGAGGACCAGACTCTTTATCAGAAGAAAGAGGGAGGCAGGTGAGCGGCACAAGCCTGGTGAGAAGGACCCGCCCCTCTGCTTCCGGCTTTGAAAGCCGAGGAAGAGACCGCGGCCCAGGCCATGTGGGCGCCTCTCCCAGCTGGAAAAGCCCAGGAAACAGATTCTTCCCTCCAGCTGCCAGAAGAAATTTGGCCCCACAGACACCTTGACTTTATTCCAGTGAGACCCGTTTTGGCCTTCTGATCTGCAGAACTGTAAGTTAGTGAGGCCTCGTGTTCTTTTAAGCCACTGATCTGTGGTACTTTGTAACAGCAGCGACGGAAAACTCAAGTGATCCCACAGAAAGAAAAGGGCGGAGTGGGACCCAGAGTTACTGGCTCAGTCCCGCATCCCTACTGCAGAGACCTCCGAGGAAGGACAGACACAGGGGAGGGGACGTGGTTTGTGATTCCCAGCTACTTTCCCCCTGGAAACTGGTTAGAACAGGGAGAGCATGGTAAATTATTCAAACCCCAACTAAAGGCCTCAACAGAGAGTCACCGCAGCCTCTGCCTTTGCCTCCTGAGCTCCCTGCGCCACAACCCCAGTCTCCACCCCACACCGGCCTATGGGACCACTTGGGGTGTGTCTTGGCCAAACCCTGAACAGAGACATTGGCTCTTCCCTCCTTCCCTAGGTCAGGCCTGGCGCGGATCCATGCAGCACCAGGATCCGGAGGGATGGGCCACTTGCCCCATCCTGTCTCTGCCCTGGCCAACCCGGCCCAGGCAGCGATGGCTGCCGGTTCTTGCAGGCTCTGCGGTCCTGGCTGCGCACCCCTGCCAGGCCACCACCCCTCTGCCTGGAGGCTCAGAACAGTCCTGGGAAGGAGCTTCTTCCGATCAATCTTGCCACAGTCTCCATGAATTTTAAATAATAGCGGCTTCGCTCTTTCTCGCTCGCTCCCTGGGTGCGCCAGACTGCAGCTTTTACAAGATCATATTTCTTCACATTTTCATACAATTATTTTAAATGGACAAGATAATGTTGAAATTCTTATTTAAAATGTATGCAGGTAGAGAATGAACCTTCCTGCTTTTTATATTTAACACCAGACAGAGCAATAAAGGGGAATTTTAACAACAGAACCGACGTGGACGCGTCTTCCCTGTCCATGACGGACGGTGGTTTTAGCAGCTGGTTTTCTTTGATGAATAAATAATTACACCCAAAATAGACACCCGGGTCATTATTAATCTCATTTTAGACTGTGCACATTTTATTGATTCTTAAGTACAAGGATTTTGCAATTTCACCAAAGGGTGACTTTCTTAATTAAAATGTAAGTTAAAGGAAAAAAAGTTTCAGCTGTCTCATCAGAGGCAGGGGGGCCATGGGCCTGATTTCTTCCAGAAGGAGCCCTTTCCAGACTAATGAGCTCCATGCAGAAATACTTTATGTGGCTGGACCGGCTCCAGAGCAACCAGAGGCGAGGCAAGGCCCAGCCCAGAGGGGTTGCTGAGACAGCCCTTCCTCGTTGGTTTCCTCCTCTCTGGCCCCAGAAAACGGAGGTGTCTGCCACCCCCGCCCCGCCTCTGTCTCCCCCACTCCTATGGGTATCTTTTACACAGCTGTTCAGGCAATTATGTTTTATTTTGTTAAATGCTTATTAGGGTTTTATGGAGAACATTATAAAGGAGCAAATTTGATCATCTTATTGCATAGATCAGTGATTTTCAACCTTTTTCATCTCAGGGTGCACATAAACCGATTACTCAAATTATGCAGCACACTAAACATATATTTTTTGCCCATCTGACAAAAAAAGGTCTGATTTTGATTCATTCACACTGGACAGCTATTGTTGTATTGGCTGTTGGGTCAGTGCCCCTGACTACATAGTCGGGTGTTGCATGTTTTAAAAAGTCTGGCAGCACACCGGTTGAAATCCGCTGGCATAGATGATACACATTGACCTTTTGGAAGTAACCAGAGAAGATATATGCAGAGAGCTCAGGTAGGAAGAGCAGTAGTGAACCTTCACGGAGCGCTCATGTGGTTCTCCATATACGAAAGTGGTGTGGGGCAGCCACGGCCATTATCCCTGCTTAGGGATCGAGAAGCGGACCCTCAGGGAATGGGAATGTGAGCAATAGGGCAGAGGTTCCCAGGGAAAAAGGAGCAGCACTGGGTTTCGAACCCAGCAACTGGTTTCTAGTGCCCTTAGTATAACCATTGTGCTATACTGCCTCTTATGTAAATGGGTATTTAAAAAAGTAAAAGCCGCCCTGCCTGGTATGGCTCAGTGGATTGAGTGCTGGCCTGTGAATCAAAGGGTTGCTGGTTCGATTCCCAGTCAGGACACGCGCCTGGGTTGCAGGCCAGGTCCCCAGTAGGGGGTGCATGAGAGGCACCCACACATTGATGTTTCTCTCTCTCTCTTTCTTCCTCCGTTCCCCTCTCTCTAAAAATAAATAAATAAAATCTTTAACAAATAAATAAATAAAGTGAAAAAGTAAAAGCCACCAGCCTGTCCCACAAAGGGAAATATTGTCCAGTTTCTGGTCATTTCTTCCAGGAAAAAACTCAACGTGTGCAGTTGCATTGTGCTCTGCTCGGAAAGGTCAGAACACGTGAAGTGGCAGGCATGTGTTCTTATCGGTGCAATGGTGGGTTTGTTTGAACCCCACCCCCACCCCCACCCCCACCTTCCCTGGGCAGTCAGTCCCTCTCTTACTTGTTTCTTATCTGCTGTGGTCCTGTGTTGTTGGCCTTTCTAAAGTGGAGTCCCTGCTGCAGGAGCAGGTCAGAGGGGATAATGCCCCAGCACCCCCTAGAGGAGATGGGGCAGCATCCTGGGGTCCCTGGCGAGAGTCCAGCCCAAGGCTGGATGGGACTAGGCTGCCAATCAGCAGGAGGGTGAGAAAGACTTCCAGTCAACAAAGGCAAAGGTCAGAAGTCAGTATGCTGCTGCTCGTTCTGGAAAGTTCCTTAAATCAGCCTCCGCTGTGGTATCTGTGCCACATTCACAGGCCACTTGGGAGACCAGCAAGTCATTTCCCAGCCAGCCTAGCTCAGCACTGGAGTTTTCCTCTGGCATGGGGGCGGAGCATCACCACAAAATGGTTGTTTGGCGTGTAGGGACCAGTGGTATGAAGAAGCCAAAACTTGGAATCCCGAGTCTCACTCAGCTTGGGTGGGGTTGTCACACTCGGAGACGAGCACAGAAACGAGGGACGAGCAGGGCCGCGTCTTGGGTCCCACATCCCCCAGGGCCCTCCAGCAGCATCAGCCTCTCTCTGGTTGCGGGGAGCAAGCAGACTCGGGGTGACTGTGCAGCTCCTCTGACAGCAGCGACCACAGGTGGGGGGAGGACACTGGCAGGCCTCCTCAGGGCCTCCTCGCATGACAGTGCAACTTGCAGAGATTCCATGGGGCCACCCCAGTTACTCTTGGTAACTAACAGTGGCAAATCTTTGGTCGTCCTCACGAACGCCAGACTGATTTCAAGATTTCACCCGACATACTTGCTGTTCTGAAGGCCAGCGAGGAAGCGGGCACTTGTTCAGAGGACAACTCGACATCATCTACATGGAAGTGGGGGCGGTCTCCCTCATTCTCTCGTTCTGTAGCTATTTCTACTTCAGGTGCTGTCTCCCGTGTCTGAGATTTACCACTACTTCTGATAAAATTTCAGTGGAATTGGGATGGTTATGGCTGTTTTTCTTTGGTAGAGAATCAAACATATGACTTGAGCGAATACTTGCCTTTTATTACCCATCCTTGTCTGTAAAATATCTGGTTTATGTGCCAAGCAAAGTATAAACATATGGCACGGTATTGGTTTTTTAGTAACTTGGTTTAAGCCAATGGGTGAAAAGGAATCCCATCCTGACAGTATTCCTGAAACAATTAATGTTGTCAACCGCCTTCCCGCCTGCTGAGTTACACAGAACCTTCTAGACCACGACGACTCCAAGAAGTGTCAACGATTCTAATAAGAGCTGTTGAAGCAAATCCATTCGAGAGGACTCATTTCTACAACTTATAAAATGTGATGATAGATTGCCCTCCGACTGTAGGGTACAAAAGATGCCTTATTCTCCCATGAAAGTCCCTCATCATCAAACCCACGTCGAGAGAACAAGCAGGCTGGCTGTCCACGGACAGCGTCTCACTGAACTCTAACAGCCAGGTGAGGTGGGTGGCACTGCTGCCATCGGCCGTGTGAGAGCTGAAGAAGTTAATTCTCACTGAGGTTAAATTGTCTACTCAAGGGTACATTTGAAAGCCGAGCGAGGATTTTGTCTTAGTCGGCATGTGCTGTGACAACAAACCTTAGACTGGGCAGCTTACACGACAGACATTTATTTCTCACTGTGCTGGAGCCCAGAGGTCCTGGATCAGGGTGCCAGCCCGCTGGTGAGGGCCCACTTCCTGGCCTATAGACAGCTGCCTTCTGGCTGGGTCCCCACATGGCCGAGGCAGACAGCTCTGGGCTCTCCCTTTCCACATGAGGGCACGAACCCCTTCATGGGGGCCCCACCCCCATGACCTCATCCACAACTGATCACCTCAAAGGCCCCGTCTCCAACCGCCCTCACGCTCTGGGAAGGGCTTCCACATATGCATTTGCGGGGACAGAAACATTCAGCCCACAGCAGATCGCAAACCCGGTCAGTGGGGTCTCTGGGACTGAGCCCCCACAGCAGGCCGCCCAGACGGGCCTGGATGGGAACCTCCTGTAGATCAATCAGGGATTTGCAAATCAACTTCTCTAAAAAATCAGATGTTCAAAATCAATTTTTCAAAGGCAACAGTTTGAGAAATAGTTTGGAAGGCTGTTTGGCAGTTCCATATAAACTTAAACACGGCTTTACCCTGTGACCGAGCAATTCCACTCCTAAGTATGTATTCCAGAAAAAGGAGCTCTGTGTCTACACAAAGACACGCACCAAAATGCCCATAAGCCCTAAGCTGGGAACAACCCAAATGTGCTTCCACGGGTGAGTAGGGAAGCAAAGAGTGGTCCATCCCTGCAGAGCTCTGCTGATGAGCCAGAGAAAGAAGTGAACCCCTGACACCAGCACTGATTCGAAGCACGATGCTGAGCCAGAGGAGCCAGACATGAAAGAGCAGATATCGTACGGGTCCATTGATATGAAACTGTAGAAGGTGCACAACTAATCTGTAGGGACAGAAAGCAGGTCAGTGGTCGCCTGCAGCTGGGGGAGGCAGGGTAATCATGAAAAAGTGGCCGGGAACTTCCTGGGCAAATGGAAACGCTCTCTCTGGATGGAGGTGGTTCCACCGGGGTATGCCTTTGACAAAACTCATCGAGCCGTATACACTTTAAACTGGTACATTTTTATGGTATGCAAATGATACAACAATAATGTCGGTTTTTTAAAAGGCAAGCTGGCATGGTGTGAGAGGACCTGGACTCACCACGTGGCTTTGAACACGCTACTTCACCCCTCGGAGTCCTGGCTTCCCCGCCCATTCAACAGAGAAACTGCTAAGGCAGCACTGGGTAGGATTAATTTAGACTGCACAGAACACAAGCCTTAAGATGATTTCCCAGAGATGTTTACACACTTCCGCATAGACCTGTTGGCTACATCTGATAGCATGGCCACTCCTCACTGAGGGGAAGCTTCCATCCCAGACAGCAGAGCGCTGCCTACAGACTGGGGTCTGTCACTGGGAAGAGGGGCAAGGATGCTGAGGGAGGCCCTCAGCAGCCTCTGCCCCAAATACCTTTTCTTCCAGAATAATCTGAGGATCCAAAGACAGCCACACACCCCAGTCTTTGGAGCTCAGTGCACATGGTTACTGATGCTGGTTATTGCTCAGATCCTCATTATTCAGATATTGTTGGTTATTCTTCCTTCCGAAGGAAATGTTTTCTACGCAAAAGCTGTCACTTTAGAATTCTATGAAATAACCTGTTGCCCAGGGCCTTTGTACAAAACCCATGTCGCTCTCCCAGGAGGCCGTGCTCCTGGCAGGATCATCCCATTGGCCAAGTCTGGGTCTCAGGTACAACAATTATCACAATAATGTTAAACATTATAAGAATCATCACAGCAGATGTTAATGAGACCATATCTGTGTCAAGTGCGTCACATTCCTTTTCCCACTCAATTCTCTCCACTGTGAGACATCTGCTGCGTTTCGGCCCCCCAAAGTGGGAACACCAGCCCCACGCAGGGACCGGCCACCACTGCAGGATCTTGGAAGTGGGAGGCGGAGCCTTGCTCCTGCTGCAGAAACAAAGGTGGGCAACCCCCTGCCCTCCCATTCCTGACAGCTAGAACTTGGCATGTGACCTGGGTTCCAAGATGCTAGCACAGAGACTTGGTAACTTGGGAGGGAGCAGGGCAGTTACTGGTTGTTCCCCACAGAGGCTGGTGGCCTTGCTAGTGAGGCAGGTGCAGAGGCTTCTGCAGCAGCCATGCTTCGACTAGAAAGTTCCTCAGGCAGGACTTGGTGCTCAGCGCTGCCGACGTTCCCTTGGCCCCTGCTTTTGTCTGAGCCACGTCCTTCCAAAGAATCTCTCTCCACCCAATCCCATCGCCCCTCTGTGGGACCCACCGTGAGCCAGTGCCAGGCTGTGCTGGACGTCCCCTCTGAAAGCAGACACTTGCCTGGGTCTGGAGTCTCCCAGATTCTGTGTGCAGACGGTTCTCTCACTGGGTCTTTCTCCCTTTTGGGGCTTCACACCTGTCCACAGGGTCGGGAAGAATAAGGCAGACACCCTGCTATTCTGTCTCTTCTCTCATTCTCCTTTCAAGTTAAAGAAAAATGAAATAAAACAAAATTCTTGTGATGTCCTCTGCTGAAAAACAAAACAAAGCAAGCAAACAAACAAATTTAAAAAAACTCCAAACAAAAAATAAATTTATTCTAATTAAAAAAAATACCATCAGGTCACCAGTTTTAAAATGAGCCAAATTCTAAATCCCACTGTGCTATGCCACCGTGCCACCAGAATAATAATAAACGTTCCATATACATAAACCTGCTCAGTTGGACTCAGGTGAACTCTGCAGGCGGTGGACTCGCCCGCTGCCTGACCGAGCAGGCTGGTCTGGTCAGGGCACGGCCAGTTTAATTTATTCTTAACCATCAGCTTCAGCGGGTTGGAAATTCACTGTTATTTGTTCCAATAAACTATAGTCATTTTGTCTTTAGATACCAAAGTAAATTGATGTTTAATGGAAACCTACACTAACTCTTTCGTGTGCTCGTTTTGTGGTTGATTACCAAGAGCCTGAATACTTTATCTGCAAAACGCTTACCTCTGAATGTTTTATTTCCAATGTGCTTTGCTGTTTTAAAAAATACAGTGTTTTTCTGATCATAAAAATATTTGCTTATGCCCTGGCTGGGTGGCTCAGTTGATTGTTGACTGGAGCATTTTCCTGAACACCAAAATGTTGCAGGCTCAATTCCTGGTCGGGGCACAGAAGGGAGGCAACCAGTCAATGTTTTGTTTTGTTTTTTTTCCCTCTCTCTCTCTCCCTCCCTCTCTTTCTAAAAAATCAATAAACATATCCTCAAGTGAGTATTTAAAAAAATTTTTTTTAATTAATGTGGAGAATTTGAAAATTACACAAAAGTACAATACAAAGAGTAAAATAAAAGTGCCCATAATCCCTTCATTCAAAAAACGGATTGTGAAAGTTTTATTATATTTTTCAAGATTTTTCCTCCTGTACATATATACACAGTGTTTTTAAAAAGATGTATCCATATTACACTTTGTAACACAGTATTTTTTGGTTAAGATTTATCATGAGTACTTTCTCTTATCAGTACAAAAACTTTATAAATACCACCCTGTTTGCTTATACCCTGATTTATTTAATCCTTTTCTTATATATAAGTTGTATTGTATTATAAATAATAGTGGGATATGTATCACTGTATTTGCAGGTATGTGTTTGTGTTTAAGCTCACAACTATTTTTAGGATATATTTTAAAGGGAACCTGTTTGTTTAAACTTTTTAAAAGCTCTTGATCCATATTGGCAAATTACTTTCTGAAAAGCTTATTCTGATTTACATTCCTAAGAGTGACATAAGAATATCTCTCTTTTCCTTCCCAGGAGTGAGGACTGTATTTCTCCCGTAGTTTTGCTTATTTAATAATTAAAAGGTATTCATCAATGTTTTAATTTGCATTTAACTGGTTGATAGAGAAGATTCTTTGTTCATCATGTTTGTGATTTGTTAAAATAACATCACATCCTTTGCCTAGATTTCTATACTGGTGAGTATTTTTGTAATGACATATAAACACTTTTAAACATGAAGAATATGAACTCTTTATCATATTTATGACAAGGGATTTTTCTGATTATTTTTCTATATCCATAGGCATCTTTTGGTTGCATGTTGAAGCCATCCATCTCTTGAAAAGGAACAAACTTCCAATTTGTGAGTAAAAGTCAATGCAAAATTTCTGGGCTTTTATACGGACATTCAGTTTACAGAATCTGTTCCTTTCGTGAAGTCAGTACAGGCTTAACTGACTGCTTTCTTCCTCATAAACTAACCTCCGAACTAAAGGCAGTCTTTATGAAAAGCACGTAACTATATGCATTCTATACAGTCATGTATGGAGCCCTATATACATCATTGTAACTATATATACATGACTCAGCGATGTATAGAACTCCTTTTTTCCAGAATTTGCCATGTGCTTCCTAAACTCCTTCCCCACCTTTCTTCCCACGCTGATGAAAACTTCCTTCTGCGCCAGACCTCTGTCCCCCCCGTTTTTGAGGGGACATTTATCTTTTCTGTTCCTCCGTGTCTGTGAAAAGCTGCTGACAGAACAGAGAGAGAACCCTCACCGTCAGGCTGACCTGGGTTCAAACGCTGGATTTGCTGAGTATTTGCTGTGAACTTTGACCAGGTCTCAGAGCCTTGAGCTAAAGTAGGGTTACTTCAAGGTTGAGGATCCAGGTCAAGTTCAGTCCAGAGCCTGGCACACAGGAGTTCAGTAAGCAGCTTCTTTATGATTTTGCCTTCCTGAGTTCCCTGTCTGTCTCATTTTCAAAATCAGGGAAAAGATGTGTCTTCTCCCGTTCCTCCGCCCCATACCTGTTATTCATTAGCTGGGTAACTCGACAGCGCCCTTACTGGTATAGTCCTTATGCTGCAATATTACAAGTGAAGTTTTTGTGTATTACTTAATAGTGATACATTTCTCGTCCTTTTTAACTAATGGAAAACGTGTGAACTGTGCCGCTCCTTATTGCCAGGTGCTCCATTACTGTAAATTGTAAAATAACATTTTAGTGAGTAATATTCCTTCTTGAGATCATACATCAAATATATGTCATCGTCATTGTTTAATTGATGCTTTATTCCCCCATTAAGATACATGTAGGAATACATTTCACTTCCTCCCCCGTACGCACCATTTCATTGCCACCACACGTGTCACTGGGAGCAATAAAACACCAATTAAGCAACAAATTCCTGACAAATACGTGGCATTTGATGCACAATGGCCCCCTCCAGTCTCATTTTCCCCAAGGCCAAGGCTCCCTGGACATTTATGTTCCAGGTTTCAACCTCTAAACTCCAGCTTGAGTTTCCTGCCCTTTCTCCCTAGGATGGTGTCCTGGCTTTTGCATGCCCCCACCAGGGTCCTCCCTCCTGCCCCCCACCTTTGGAGATCAGAGCTGGGAATGAAATTCAAGTCAACCCACTTTCCACCTCAGGAATTTATGACTGCAGGGGCCTTGTAGTTCCCTGTACAGAGAGGAAGGGAGGGAGGGAAGAAAGAAGGGAGGGAGGGAAGAAAGAAGGGAGGGAAGGAGGGAGGGAGGGAGGAAGGAAGAGAGGGAGGGAGGGAAGAATGGAGGGAGGGAGGGAGGAAGGGACTAGAGAAAGCCCATATGCCTGGGGTTTTACCTCAGAGAAGGGGGTGCTTCCTGGGAGACCCAGGGGTCATAGACACCTGGCTGAGAAGGCTGTGCAGAGAAGTCCCTCTCTCATTTCCAAGCCCCCTGAGGCTGGGTGACATTCTGCAAACAGGTTTGAGAATTCCCTAGGGGCTGGGTGCCCTGTAAGCTCTGGAGACTGGATGACCAGGGCCACTGCCGCTCTTGGGCACCCTGGGGACAGCCCTGGGATGCAGTGCCGTGAGAGATAGGTAAACCCAGTGTGGTCAGAGTGCGGGGCAGAGGGGCTCCCCTCAGCCTGGAGGACTCAGGAGAGGGAGGAATGGACACAGTAGCACAAAGTGGGTGCTCAGTAAAGAGTGGTAACTGAATTAAAGTGTTTTGAGGCAGTGATGGCTTCATGCCTGGAGCAGCCCACCTAATGCCCTGGCGGGAAGCGGCCTCGAAGTGAACTTGCTCCCCGGCCCGTGGGCGGGGCAGGCAGCTCTGCCGGGTCCTAGGTGGGCGCTCCTGGAACCCAAGCGTGGCTCTCTTTTCAGAGAGGCTGTCGCAATTGGACTAAGGTGCCTGGTGGAGGGGGTGGAAGGGAGTGAAATGAGCCGTACCTGAAGTGTCATTTAAGGGGATGTTTAACTTCCGCTCCCTGTTTCTGAAGAGTAATTTTCTGCAGAGACATGAAGAATAATAGGAGGAACTTGGCTCATTTTGGCAAATTGCTCCAATTTTCCCACAATCTCAGCCCCCTGTGTCACCTGCCCCCACCTGTCTATTTGGGCCACTTAATGTCCTGGATTCGGACCTAATATAGGCTGTTTGTTTGGCCCTGGCCCAAAGGCTAGTCTTGTTTTCTGGACAGAAGCTGGAGGAAAAACCAATCTGGACATCTAAATCTCAGCCAGGACTCATTACATAAATGATATATTTACACAATTGATCTCTTTTCTACTGGGTAATTAATTCAGCATCGGAACTCTTAACGATTTAATTGTCATATGTTTAAACTGAAATGGTTGCCACAAATTTCCAAAGACATGGAGCAGATAGGAGAGAGGGCCTTTTTTGTTGGTTTTCAGAGTGGGGGTGGCCTCCCTTGTTTTAATGTTGCCACCAAAATGGGGGAAGCCAGCTGAGCCCCCAAAGGGCAGGATTGCATCTGTCTTGGTGTGTGTCTTGCTGGATCAGGTTGTTTAAGGGATGGAGGGGCCTGGTGAGGATGGGACTTAAATCCAGAAGCAATAGATTGGGGTCCTGCTTCTACCACTAACTAGGACAGGGCTGGTCCCCCAGCCAGAGCCCCATTCTGCACTCACATCCTGCCCTATCCCACCCTGGCAGAGCTGTGGGTGCTTCTGCTTCCACCTGCAAGTCCCTGTGGCTCTTTTCCAGAGGACTGCCCTGGGACCACTTTGCCCAAATGACCCCCTGGCTGCCGGAAGTGCCTGGGAGTTTGTGTCCCTCCAGGGCAGCCTTGGCCAGGCTGTCCGGAGGAGCAGGAATGTGACAGATGCAGCATCCTTGCCTCTGTCAAGGCCACTCGGAGGCACAACTGACACTTCAGAAAGAGCCCACCCACTGCAGGACATGGCCTGGGCTTGCAGCTGGCTTGGCTTTCTCCCCATCCCTGTCTGGCTTTCCCCACCCCTTCCCAGCGCTGCCTTAATCTGGCGACCCTTCCACAGGGTCCGCTTTGGGGAAACCCAGCCCAGGATAATTGCTCTCTAGCTGAATGACCGTGGCAGGCTTCTTGCCTTCTCTGTGCCTCAGAGCCATCGCCTGCAGAGTAGACAAAATAGTCATACTCATCCCTCCTGCTACTAAGCTGGCATTTATGGGGTGGGTGCCAGGGGCTGCCACGCAGGCACTTTCCACATTGTCTCATCGGATCCTCTCAGCAGCTCTAGGAGGAAGATACACATTATCCCCATTTCACAGATGGGCGTGTTGAGGCATGGAGCAGTTAGTACTTTGTCTACATTCACACTGCTGGTAAGAGACAGGGCCAGGGTTCCCCGCCTTTGCCCCTCCCTCATGCGTAGTGCAGCCCACCCAGCAGAACTGTGGTACAGGCTGAAGGAGACGGCTGTGGGGGCAGCGGGACAGTGCAGAGGGCCTGGGGTGAGCCCAGGGAGGCTCACCCTAACACTTGGTCCCACCTGAGTCCCCAAGGAAGAAGGGGGTGATTGTTCTGGTCATGGGCACGGGCACATCCCCACCGCCCCTGCGTAGGCCTGGCAATCTTGCAGGGAGACGCAGAGACGAGGCTTCCCCAGCCACATCCTGTAGCTTCTCCAGCTCAGGAGGCTTCGGCTCAGCTTGTGAACCCCAGCCCCCTCCAGCAGCCTCTGGGAGGAGCCACGCCGGCCTGCTCCCTGGTGGATTAAAAACATCTGTGCAGCATAAGGGGCCGGAGGCTCCATCCTAACATCACAACCAAGATTGCCGAGACAAGAACAGACAGCGAGTGTCTGCATCACCGCAGGCCTCGCACTGGGTCCACCAAGGAGGTAGAGGAGGGGATTGGCATGAATCGGGGAGCCCTTCGCTGCTTCGGTCTGTTCAGATTCTGCCAGACCCTCCAAACCCAGGCTAGCTGCTGGCATCAGACATCCCAGGCTTATAGCTTCACATGTTTAAGAGCGTGGGCTTTGAGTCAGGTCCTGAAGCATTTAGTATCATGACTGGCTTCTAGTCTCTAAATACACAAGCTATGAATAACTTGGGGAGTTTGTAAGTCAATCACACTTTAGTAAGAATCCATCAAACTCTTTTCAAATTGACAGATACATGAGAATAAATTCTCAAGCTAGCCTCAACAGAAGAGGAGTATTTAGCAGGATACACAGAGCCTCAGCAAGCATGGAGGGGAGGGAAAGTGAGGGCATTCCAGGTACAAGGAACAGCATGTGGGGAGATCCAGAGACTTGCATACGCAGGATGGGGTTGGCCTCTGCTGTGCTTGTTGAAATCTTCTCCATCTCAAAAACCAGTGTCATCGCTACCTTCTCTCTCTGGCCCCCACCGTGAGACTTCCCAAGACAGCTGCTCCTCAGCCCCAGGGCTCTCTCTTCAGAATTCACCTCCACCTTTCCAGATGTCACCTGGTGCTTTATCTCTGTGCTGCTGCTCATCCTGGTTCAACTTGACTTAGTAACTCTTTGCAGCCTGTCTGCGCCTGCCCTTGTCAGTAAGGCCCCAGAGTGTATAGGTCACATCTCGTCAACCGTGTGCCCCTTCAAAGGGTGTCGACACATGGTAGGTGCTCACAGGTGTTTGCCGGATTGGATTCAATTTTCAGCGCTCTACTCTCCCCACATTCCAGAAAAACAAGGTGCATTCCAGGGAGTGTCGGCATGCGACCCACACAGATGGCAGTGTCCTGCAAACCTCAGGGCAGTTGGTTTATCTGCTCAGTCATGATGGCCTTTCGGAGGTTTGGAAGATGCTTACATCTTTCAGGGAGAAACCTACAGGGCTGCAGTGGTGTTGTGACCTCCAATTTGGAGAGAAAATTGGGGCAAACTCGTGTCCTGGGATGCGTTTCCTCTGGCTGGCATTCCTGAGAGAGCGAGCCTCCTCCAAGGTCTGTTATGAACGGGGAGCCTGAGCGTGAGAAGGCTCTGCTCTCAATTCAGTCTAATCTGCAGGAGTTTCTCGGGGAGGCGCCAGAAGGAAACAACACAATCATAGCACTTCTGCGCTGGATGGCTCTCGTGCAACGCTTCACTTGGCAGGTGAGGAAACAGGGACCACTGAGCTCTGGCCAGGTGAAGTGACATGGCCAGGCCACACAGGTGGTCGGTGACGCTCAGGGCTGACTCCGAGGCAGGCCTCAAGCACCTCCCCGGCGCCGTGGATGGGATGTTTGTGTGCCGCCAAACTCACAGGTTGGAGCCCCAGCCCCCAGGGTGGCGGTATTTGGAGCAGACTCGGACAGCCCTGTCACACGGACCTCTGTCACCCGATTTTCTCCTGTGAGTAGAAGAGAATGTCCGCACACCCCAGCTCCCGCAGTTCCGCTCCTGGGATGACCCGACAGAAGCGCGGACAAGCGATCACCAGAAGGCCTATTGATATCAGCTCTGGCACAGTGTCCCAAACTGGAGAAGCCACTCAGATGTCCATCAACTGCAGAATGGATGCATAAATTGTGTCGTATTCGCCCAATGCAATACTAAAGAGCAGTGAAAGGCAGAACCTACAACTGCCTGAACCAAAGTGGATAAATCTCACAGACATAATGTTTAATGAAAGAAGCCAGACACAAAGGCAAGCAAACGATGTGATTCCACCTACATGCAACACAAACTAAGCTATGGCCAGGACCGTGGTTATCCTTGCTGGGGGTAAGGGAAGGAAAGTTCTCCATGGAAGGGGAGTACAAGGAGGACTTCTGGGACTCTGGAACGTTCCGTTGCTTAGTCTGGGTGCTGGTTATGTGGGTGCGCTCACTTGGTGGAAAACCCTTGGCGGTGTAGGTCTTCATGAACCGTCCCCAACCAGCTTTCCATCTGTCCCTCCTCTGACAGATCCTTCAAATCATTCTAGTGATCTTTCCAGAACCGAAACCTGATCAGAATCTCTGGCTTCCTGTTGGAAATCCTTCCATGGCTCCCCATCGCCTAGGTGTTCGAGAGGCCAGCCACCCTTAGCTCATCGCAGCATGCAAGCTGAAAAGGCTGTAGAGAAGTCAGCGAACAGGACACACACCACAACCTCTTACGACCCAGCCACAGACCGACGCGCATCTCCTCTGCTGTCCTCTGTGGGCTAGAAACCAGTTGCCAGTCCCAGCCCACACTCAAGGGGAGGGGGATACACAAGACTGTGAATATTACAAGGCGGAGATGATTGGAGTCTTAGCTAAATTGTGTCCCCCCGCCAAAAAAAAGGTATGCTGACGTCCTAACTCCCAGTACCTGTGAATGACCTTATTTGGAAATAAGGTCTTTGCAGATATGAGTTAAGATGGAAGATGTAAGTCAAGCTAAGGTCAGATCATACTGGATCGGAATGGTATCCTTGTGAGAAGGTCTTCTGAAGACAGAGGGACAGACACAGAGATGACGAGCGTGTGAAGACAGGCAGAAATTGGAATAATGAAGCTACAAGCCAAGGAATGCCAGCAGAGGCCAGAAGAGGGGCATTCTTCCCGGGAAAGATTCTTCTCGAGAAGCTGAGAGGGAGCACAGCCCTGCCAACTCCTTGATGTTGGACTTCTAGTCTCCAGAACAGTGAGAGAAACATTTCTTTTGTCTTAAAACCCTTAGTTTGTGGTACTTTGTTACAACAGCCCAGGAAACTAGCAGAGGGAACGTGCTAGAAGGCTGCCTACCACAGCTAGCAGAAGGGGCAGAACCTTGAGATCATGATTCACTGCCACCGCCACCACCATCACCACGTGACTTGGTGGGTTTGGCCAAGTCCTATTGATCTCAATACGGAAAGTCAAGGGCCCACACAAGGGAAATAGCCTCTCTGACCAGCTTCTGACTTCCGTCTCGAGCCTTCTGGGCACCCTCCTCACCAGGTAAAACCCTTTCCAAACCTCCATGACCATGCCCTGGCTGTTTCTGCTGCCTCTCTGTTCTTCTCTCTTCTCTACCTGGTAACACACTCATCAAGGCTCTAGTTGATCACCTCCTCCAGGAAGCCTCCCCTGAACACACCACACCACCAGACTGAATTAGTGGTTTCCTTTTCTCTGATCCCAAATCACTCTGTCATTACCTGGGCTAGACTACCTTGCCTCTCACACTACATTGCCACTCCTTGTCACCTTTTCGGTCTCCTGCCCTACACTGCGAGCTAGGACAGAGGTCATCCCTGGGCTTGCCTCACACTCCCAGGGCCTGGCACCACGCTTGCCCCGGCATGACTGCAGACTGAGGGAAGGAATGAAAGAATCTCGAGGACTTCGCAGCCATTGGCAAACGTCCTGGAGGAGACTGTAGCTGCTCCTTGCCTGGCTGTCTTTCCTGAGCTGTCCTGGTTTATTCTGTATGGCCACCGACTGTCCTCATTGTGTCACCTTCACATGGCAGAAGAGAACTGATGGCCCAGGGAGCACGGGTCATTCATTGCTCAGGCCCTGAAGCAAGGAGCATGGAGTCACAGAACATCACAGCCGGAAGGGGGCACCCAGGGTAGCAACCCCACCTGGGCCACAGGGAGGGACTTTGGCTCAGCTCAGACGCAGCTGGCAGGACCCCCCGAGGGCCTAGAGGGCCTGGCTGCCCCTGTGGTGTGGGGAGAGTGTTCTTTACACACAGGAGGCTGATCCAACAGTCCTTGTATCCCCCTCTCCCTGCCCAACAACCAGCAGACAAAGGAACTAAGTGGGAAAGTTGAGGGAGCCCCGGCCGGGTCAGTTGACCGGCTTCACGGGGCTCCTAAGGCTGGGTATGCGCAGGGGCAGTGGGCAGCGGATTTTTAGAGAGCCTCATTAAATTATCATTCATGCATTACACAATCTGCCCATTTAAAGCTGCAGTTCAATTGGATTTAGTATAGTCACAGAATTGGGCAAACACCATCGTGACCAATTTTAGAACACTTTCGTCACCCCCAAAGACACCCTGTACCCGTTAGCAGGCACTCCCCATTCTCCCGCAGGCCCTCGGCCCTCGGCAAATGCTTGTCTACTTTCTGTCTCTGTGAAGTTACCTGTTGTGGCAGCATGGCATACAGAGGGGACATTCACTGTCCCATTGTATGGACACGCCACATTTCCTCTCACCGTTCCTGGGACATGGGTGTTTCAGGATAAGATCCCATTGGAACTTGGCAAATAGAAAACAGATTCTTAAACACGAGCCGGATTTGCCGCTGCTCTGCTGAAAGCGCTGGCTGGGGAGCACCTGCTTCGTGACGTGGGTGAGTTCCAGGGACACATCACGCCAAAGGAGCCGGACACAGAAAGAATACACTGCACACCCGTGTCTGCCGACGTGAACTTTGAGAGCCGGAAACACTGGTCTCTAAAATCACATCGAATCGAATCAGGGGTCTCCTGAAGATTGGGCTTTGGGGACTTTCCCCCCGAGTTTGGAAATGTTCTGTACCTCATAGGGTGGTACACACTCGGAGTTCTTCTGGCTGCACCCTCAGAACCTGTGCATCTTATTGCGCCGTATGTTATCCTCAAAAGAGCTGATTAAAAAAAAACAAACAAACCCACAACTCTGTGGCGGTCCTCCATGTCACTCGGAGTGAACACAAAATTCCTCCCAGGGCCTCCAAAGGCCTGGCTTACCCGTCCCGCCTCCCCTGCTGGGTTCCCCTCGTCACACGACCTTGCAGTCTCTCGACCCTACCAGGCACCCCCCGCCTGGTACCCTTTGCTCAAGTACATCCTTCTGTTCGGGAGCCCCTCCTTCTACCTGGAATGCTCACCCTAACAACCACCTCTTCGGAGTCTGTTTAAACCTCACCTCAAAGCAGCCCACTTAACCACCCAACTGACTGTCACAAGCCCTCCCCACGGCAGCATTCCTGTTCCCTTTTAAGTGTCTCTAATGATGCTTGTTACCCCCAAACACACTATAATGCACCTGCTCCCCCCACTAGAGTGTAAACTCCCTGAAGGGAAGGACCTTGGCTTGCTCACTGGGTTATACCAAGTGCCTGCAATAGAGCGGAGTCGCATAATATGTGCTCAAGAGACATTTGTTGAATACATTGTAGCAATACTGGTCTCTCGCAAGATCTGTCTTGGAAATCCCAGCCCATGTCAGCCACGGAGAGAGACCAGCGCTGAGTGTCTGTGTCCATGATGCGGCCTTTGCACAGCCTCAGGGAAGCAGCCTCCCCGTGGGTCCAGACGTGGACAGCGCAGTGGTCCCCAGAGGGCCCCCCGCCCCGGGAGGGAAGTGAGCTCTGAGGATGGAGTCCAGGACCTTGGACGAGGCAGGAAGAAGGGTGCCCTGCCTTGCTTTCATCACAGAGTCATGCACCCCATGGTTTTCCAGATGAGGAGGCTGGCACACAGAGACATCGGTGTCCTACCAAAGGTCACAGGAAATTATCAGCCAGAGTCCACAAAATACGCAGACACTTATAAACTGTAAGTCACAATGGAGCGAAAGGCCAAAGTCGGCACTTGGTTTCCCTTAATGAGAGCTCAGAAGAGGGACAGCGATCTGCGAGTGACTCCACGGGAGAGACTCATGGTTTGCGGGGGTCTTTTTTCAGCAGACAAGAGGCCAGAGGCGTGCAGAAGAGCTAGCCGGTGCCTGGGTCATAGAGCAAGTCCGGGCGCCCTCCCTTGTGTGGCGCCCCAGCTTTCTCAGGGACGCCCTTCGATTCCGGGCTCCTCCCGAAGAGGGGCCGAGGAGTAAAGGCAACAAGAGCGGCACTGACAGAGCGCAGGCCGCGTGCCGCCCTGGGGGCTAAATGTGTGCGGAACTCCCTCCCCTTTGTCACATCTCTGCTGCCTCAGTGTGCTCTTCCCGGCCTCACTGGGTTACAGCGCAGCGCCTGGCGCATAATGAGGACTTGCAGACAGTTGGCTGGCTGGTATCACCTCTCTCCGCGACTTTCTACCCTCTGGAAAGGGGTAGACATTCAGCCAGTCTAAGGACGTTGTCTGTGACTCAGGACGCCTATGTGGTGAAGGACAACATAGGAGGGCCCATCTCTGTGAGCTGTGCCTGTTTTCAGAGTCATAGTCATCAGCCAAAGGGAAGGAGGCAGCGTTCTTGACAGCACTGGAACAGAGGGGAGAGAACATTCCGGGACAGAGGACCAGAGCACAGGCAGCCTAGGGTGCAGTTTCCCCAGAATGGCAGCCCCAGGATTTTTCCGTCCTGCCCACAAACCAAGGGTCTGCAGGCCAGGAGATTAGGTGTCCAGATGTGCCCATCAGGACCAGTGCAGGCTCTAGCTGGGCTAGCGGCGGGGGGAGTGGGGGGGGGCGCTGGCAGCCTTGACCAAAGTCTACCTCAGTCCCTCCACTCTTTGGGTAAGGCCTTGGGCCACCCCAGGAAGTTCTTCCAAGAAGGACCCAATGGAGGGAAGCCAGGGAAGCCTTAGGGAATATGGAAATGCACCTCTCCCCTGGGGAACTCACTACTGGTGGACTGGTACGCGTGCACGCGTGCATCCGTGTTCTGGGGGTGTGCTGGTCAGGAGGGGCGGGGTGGGAGGCGGGTGAGAGAGCCATTCTCAGCGCTCTCTTGTCAGGCCTCGTTCTTCTGTGTAAAAGCTGGGTGCTCTCCAGGGCCCCCTGCCCCCTGGGCTCCTTGTCCTACTGGGGAGTGGTGCCCACACTGAGGCACCACCCATGGCCTTGGGCCAGCCATCACAGGCCCCTCTAGAGGTCCTGTCGCTGGAGATCCTTTAGGTTTGGTAAAATATGTCATCCAAAGACCTCAGGTCCTCACTGAACTTTTTAAAAACTGCTTTTGGGTATGATCAGGCTATCTGAAGGACCCTAATCAACCAGGCAAATCCCCGCAATGGGAACTGTGAATTCATTCGTTTATTCATTCCCAGGCACTCACACAAGCGGTTACTGAGCATCACTGGTTGGCCGGCTGTGCCGAGTCCTACCCGCCCACCGCTTTCCAAGGAGCTCCCCTCTAGCCAGCGGTCAGGACGGGCAGCTCAGGGATCAGTTACCAGAGGGAACATTACATGGGCCCTAAACCCGGGTCAAGCAAAGGGGATGGAGGTGAGAGGCAAGTGAGACCACTTTCTGCGGTCACCAGGTAAAGATCAGCAGAGATGTGCGGGCAGGTTCACTCTCTGCTTCCCCCAAAACCCGGAGCGTGGGGGGAGGGGAGGATGCTTTTCCTCTCTAGCCAAGGCCTGGAGGGGTAAGACCGCGGCGGCTTTAACACGCTTTGCGCGGAGACTTTTCTCCCGCGGAGCCCGCAGGTCTGGTTCAGAGGACGCCCCTTAGAGGGCGCTCTTTGCCCGACTTTGAACGGAGTGGGCGCGAGTCGGCGGAGGCGGCGCCCTTCGCGGGAGGGCGAGTGAGTGGCTGTGTCTGTGCTCCGGGGCCTCCACACCCGCGAACTTTCTCCAAGAGGAAGAGAAAGATTTACTCTGTGCACCCGGCCATTTAAGCTCAACATCCCCAAAACTTAGCGGGATAAGTCGTGCTGACACCCGATCAACTCCTCTGCCTAGTCAGAATGCGCGCGCACACCACCAGCGCACAGACGCGGCCCAGGGAGACGCTGGGAAAACTGGGGGAGACGCTGGGAAAACTGGGGGAGACACTGGGAAAACTGGGGGAGACCGGAGAGTGAGCTCAGGTAACGGTGCCGCAGAGTTCGGGACGGCTGTCCGGGACTCGTCTCCGGCCCGCCCGGGCCCCTTCCAGTCCCCGAGTTTCAAGTTTGCAATAGCCGAGAGCCTACTTCTGCAAACCGAGCGTCTGCCAGGCGCTTCCTTTGCCCCGGATGTGAGCTTTTCTGCTTGTGTCAGTTCAAAGGCGGCTGCCACGCGCCAGAACTTCGGGAAAGTTTTGCATGCACCTCCCCCCCTCGGACAACAGGCACGCACTTCCGCAGGGTCCTCTCCACCCCATTATCGCCCGGTGGCTGGCAGGTTCCGGCCGTGCCCACCCGACCTGCGTAGACCTACGTGCGTCGAGCTATTTCTGCAGTTGGGGAGAAAATGACTGCTGGCTGCCCAGTGCCGGTTGGGTGTCCTCGGCCGGGTCTCCTCCTCTCCAGGAGCCCATTGCTTTACGAAAGCCGAAAGCCGAGCGTGAGACCCACCCTGCTTGAGCCCCAGGGCTGTGATTGGTTCCGACTCAGATCACTGTACAGCGTTTTGCCTTCCAGGAAAGCCCTGTACAAACTCAAGAGAGTAATAATAATGAGAATAATAATAATTGTTTGTGGAAGCACCATTTACAACGTTTCCAGGTTCCCAAAGCAAAAATAGGGCTCACTACTGTAGATGAATGTTTGCTGAAGAAAGCATTAAATGCGCCCATCGAGATTTGATAGGGGAAGTCTGAAGCCCCGAATTGGAAAATAAAACATACCCACTTCTCAACTGGGGGACCAGAACGGTCGCATCTGCCAATTCAGGGCGGCCCTGGGTTAGGTGAGGCCTTGATCTACGAACCAGAAGGCCACGGGGAGGCGACCCGGATGCAGAGTGACCTCTGGAGTAAGTGCTGAGGAGTCGCGGCCAGTTTGCCACTCTTCTCTGACTAGGGAGCTGTTTCTAGGGAAGGGACCCCACAAGCAGTTCTGATTATATGATACTTGAATCTAGAGTCTTACATGCCTGCCTTATGGAATTGTTGTGCAATCTGGGGAGCTGCTTTTAAAGCCGGTGGAGTACAGTGACTGTCTGCCTAGCAGGGTTCCGAGGTCCGGCAGGGTTCTCTAGGAACTTGGAGGCCTTCGGGACACACCGCAGGTGCCCCTGACACGGCCACAGCAGAGGAAGGTAAGCCGTCGTGTCTTCGGTTCGCATGGCATCTATAAAAGCGTTAGGCAGCTCCAAACTTCGGCCAGACGGACGGGGAGAAAGTGCTGTATGCGGAGCCGCGGGGTCCTAGCAGTGGCCAGAGGAGAGAGGAGCGCTCCTCCGAACATGGCCATCAATGCCAGGACGCCGCAGCCCCAGCTACCCCACTGAGTGAGACGCGGGCGCCAGCCCATTCTGCGTACACACTCGTGAGCGCGGAGATGCACACCCACTCGTGCTACCAGGGAAAGTCGCAGGCTTCGATTTCCCAGGGCCAAGGGCCAAGGACACAAGGATTCCTGAGCCGGCTGACGCTGTGCAAGGACTTACAGCTCGATTCCCTTCCCATCGACTAGACGGTGGGTTGGGAACCCAAATTTTCCTGGTTGCTGCGCCCTTAGCAGGAATTGGGGGAAATGCCGAGGCTGCCGGACACCAAAGGGTAGGAAAGTGCTGAGTTCGCCGGGGACCAGAGGTCGCATCCTGACTTCTGCACCGGCGCTGCGTAGCTCTCCAGCTGCGTGGGGGCGACCGCCCCTGCCAAGCCCCTGGGGGCGGGGGAGCAGCAGCTGCGAACGCGGATAACCCCGAGGTGACCCGAGCGGGCCTGGCCCGCCCCTTCCCCCTCCCGCAAGCCTGGCGGCTGGAAGCTGTCCCCGAGCTGCGGGGGAGGGGGGGGTGTAGAGGGGTGTAGGGCGGGAGGCAGGCGCAGGCTCCCGGCGCCTCGGCTGTCAGTGCGTTCCGGGCCGGGGGCGCCGCCGGCTTCGAGTCCCTCGCTCGCCTCCTGCTCTCGCCGGAGCGCACCCAGTGCCTCTTTAGCGGGAGCCAATATCCTTTTGTGCTAATAGGCTTGTCCTCATTTGCTGCCTAATTGGACTATATAAAGCCAATAACAGGCAGGCTCTTATAGCCCGAAGCCAAAGCGCCAAAATCCGAGGAAAGGCGAGGAGGGGGCGGTGGCGGAGGCGGCTGCGGGGCCCGGCTCGGCTGTGCCTTCGCCTGCCTAATCCCATTTGCCATTGTACGCGCCCAATCGCCGTATACTCCCTGCATTTAACTTGGATGACATTTTGATTTCATCATTAGCATCCGGCGCCGGATTGACGCAGCCCCAAGCCGGGGACTGCTCTTGCCGCCTCCTCCCCGGGAGCTGTAGCCGCCGAGCCGCCTCTCTCCCTCGGTGCCGCGGCAGGGCCGCTCCCCGCCCCTTGGCACCCCTCCCCATGCGAGCTTTCCCGGCCGGGTCTTCACCCCGCCCTCGCGCCTCTGGATTTGCGCCCGGGGCGGCCCTCGGCTTTGCGCCCCGCAGTTGAGTTCCGTTTATGGTCTGATTTCCGGCCGCCCACCTGTCCGCCCGGCCGCTCGCCTGTCCTGCTCCCTCCCTTGCGGGGACCCGGAGGAGAGGGGACCATGCCAGAGCCCGGGCCGGACGCCCCCGGCACAGCTAGCGCGCAGCCCCCGCCGCCGCCGCCCCCGCCTCCCGCGCCCAAGGAGTCTCCGTTCTCCATCAAGAACCTGCTCAACGGAGACCACCACCGGCCGCCCCCTAAGCCTCAGCCGCCCCCACGGACGCTCTTCGCTCCGGCCTCGGCCGCCGCCGCTGCCGCCGCCGCTGCCGCCGCAGCCAAGGGGGCTCTGGAGGGCGCCGCGGGCTTCGCGCTCTCGCAGGTGGGCGACCTGGCTTTTCCCCGCTTTGAGATCCCGGCGCAGAGGTTTGCCCTGCCCACGCACTACCTGGAGCGCTCCCCGGCCTGGTGGTACCCCTACACCCTGACCCCCGCCGGTGGCCACCTCCCGCGACCTGAAGGTACCGACTACTTTTTGAACTTTCGTTGTCCTCCCCGCGCGCCTGTCCCATCCGTGCACCGCGCTGAGTCCCACCGCAGCCCTGGGACCCCCACACCCTGCACTCCGGTGTTTGGTCAACTTCTTCCGGTCCCTGGCTTGCAATCTTCCAGGCTCACACTCGGTTGCACTGCCTGGGAATCCAATCCCACTTGGTGAGAAAAGTGGAGTTGGAGCCCCGGCGCTGCGCTTCCCGGGGAAAGTGGCCTCGGGCATGAATGGAGAGGCTTCTGGAAGCTGGGACTGGGGACTTGGCCTGGATGGAGGGAGTGACTCCGGCCGACCCGAGACAGGGACGAATCTTTTCGTGGGCCCCTAGGGGGATGCTGGGGAAGGAAGCGGCCGCTCTACCACCATGGGGGGGGGGGGCGTCTCTGTCGCCTGTCCTCGGGAGGAGGGGGTTCTCAGGGTGCCGCGCCCCTATTCTGGCTCAGCTGGGCAGGAGGAGGCCGGCAGGAACGGTGGGGCCTTGAGGCCTGGGATTCGGAGGGATCGCTGATCAAGCCAGCGGCCTGGGGCCTCGCTGACTGCTGTGTCGGTGTGCGTGTGTGTGCATCCGTCTGTTTGTCTGTCTCTCCCCAGCGTCGGAGAAGACCCTCCTGCGAGACTCCTCCCCCGCCTCGGGCACTGACCGCGACTCCCCCGAGCCATTGCTCAAGGCCGACCCCGATCACAAGGAGCTGGACTCCAAGAGCCCGGACGAGATCATTCTAGAGGAGAGCGACTCGGAGGAAGGCAAGAAGGAGGGCGAGGCGGCGGCCGGTGCGGCCCCGGCGAGCGTAGGAGCGGCGGCGGCGGCGGCGGGCGCGGAAGACTGGAAGAAGGGCGCCGAGAGCCCCGAGAAGAAGCCCGCCTGCCGCAAGAAGAAGACGCGCACCGTCTTCTCGCGCAGCCAGGTCTTCCAGCTCGAGTCCACCTTCGACATGAAGCGCTACCTGAGCAGCTCCGAGCGCGCAGGCCTGGCGGCGTCGCTGCACCTCACGGAGACGCAGGTCAAGATCTGGTTCCAGAACCGCCGCAACAAGTGGAAGCGGCAGCTGGCGGCCGAGCTGGAGGCGGCCAACCTGAGCCACGCGGCGGCGCAGCGCATCGTGCGGGTGCCCATCCTCTACCACGAGAACTCGGCGGCCGAGGGCGCGGCCGCCGCGGCCGCGGGGGCCCCGGTGCCCGTCAGCCAGCCGCTGCTCACCTTTCCGCACCCGGTCTACTACTCGCACCCGGTGGTCTCGTCCGTGCCGCTGCTACGGCCCGTCTGAGGCCCGAGAGGGGAGGAGGAGGGAGCGCCCGGCCCCCTTCCCAGACCCCGGAGGAGACTGGGCCGGGCCGAGGGCGCCGAGACGTCCAGCGGCCTTCGGGAGCCGGGGCGTCAGGGCGCTGCCCCGGCCTCCCCTCCCCCAATCGGTAGCGTTTTGTAAGTATTTGCAATGCATTTTCGTGCAATTCACCCCTAATGGATTTGAGGCGCTTCCCCTCTTACTTTTGGTTTTGGTTAACATTAAGAGAGCAGGAAAAAGCTGCAACTCCCGGGTCGAATATTTCGACCGAAAGCTTTTTGAAATATGAGCAACCCTCTCCCCAATTTGCATTCTGCTGTGGCTTTTTGGTTTTATTTTTATAGAAGGCAAATAAGCTTAAAAAACCAGAACCCGTCTAGTTTATTCAGTTTCTATAGAACTATTTTCAGGAGGAGGGAGGAGGAGAGAGAGGGAATGGATTTACATTGAAGTACATTTATTTCCGGATTTCCGGGTGTGGTTCCCCCTCTCCACCCCCAATCAGTTACCCTCCCCAATTTCCAAAGTCTGAGCAGCGTCCTAGAGGAGCCCCCGATCAGGCCGCTTTGCTCTCTGGCAGAGGTCTGTCGCCCTTGACCTCGTCATCTGTCCTGCTTGGTGACCGAAGAACTCTCTTAATTGTCTGAAGGGAAAAAACAAGACAACCCAGAAGCAGACTTCTGGTTATTGGAACAGCTCCACACTCGGCCCAGTGTCAATGTCTTATTTATTAGTGGCATTTATTTTTGGCATTTCATTTGTTGGTAAATTATTATTACTACTACTACTACTATTACATCGTCCTCTGTCTTGAGAGAGTAATTTCAATATTTAAAAAAAAGCAACCTTTTATCCTCCCCGCAGACCTTTTTGTTCTGCAGTAACAGTCGTACTTCTGACCTGTGCAATATTGTACAGAATTTCCCGAGAGCCCCGCTCTTCCTCCGCGGAGAACGGCAGCCGCGTCCACCGTGTAATCCCGGTCACTCCATTAGGAGGAGAAAATTAAGAAGATGAAAGGGGGGAGGAAGGAAACGAGGATAGGTAGCAATGCTCAAAGGAATGAGATAGGATACTGGAGCGCTTTAAGTGAAGGACAATCAACTTAGGAGAATTTTAACTTATTTGATAAATGTACAGATTTCTTGTAAAGTTCACCCTCCGCTTCGCAGGGCTTCGCGCTCTGCCGCCCGATCTGTTTTTCGTTCGTTCGTTCGTTCGTTTTCCTGTCATCCGCACCTGTTGTTCTGCGATCGTTGGCGCCCCCGCCCCCGCGCCCCCATCTCTCCACCTCTGCCCGGGTTCAGTCCCTTTTTAAGAAAAAGAGAAAAAGAAACAAAATATTGTTACACTTAATGTTGTGGTGAAACGAAACTAATTAAAAAAAACAAACAAACCCGAAGCGTGTCGTGTTGCCCGCATGTGTCACTTTGGACGGTCTCCCCGGAGCAGGTGTCCCGGGAAACCCGGCCTGGCTCCCCGGCTGCCGCCGCGCCCGCGGAGTCCGGCCGGGACGCGCGTCCTCACGATGCAGGAGGCGGTGGCGGAGACAAAGGCGGCTTTGTTCGCGGCCGCTCTCTCCCCGGTATCTTAGGCGGCTGGAAACGCCCTGTGAGTGGGAAGAATGGGGGGCGGAAGGGGCAAGAACCTGAGTTTATCGAGGTTGCGAAACTGAGCGAGGCGCCGAGACAGCTGGCGTTGCGGACCGCGGCGCTGCGGCCTCGCGTTCGGTTCCCAGGACGCGGTTCTCAGGGAGCCGCGATCTTCAGGGCAGGACATCCGTGGTCTCTCGGCAGTGGGCCTGGAGCGTGGCGGGCCATGAACGTGCGGAGGGCGCGGGGTGTGGAGGTGAATTTAGAGTTTGGCTGGGGCCACAGCGGATCGCGAAGTCCGACTGGGAGAGGCCGGGCCGCGAGAGGGCAGCCGGAGGACGCCCGCCAGCCCTCGGGACAGGGCGGCCTCCCCAGTCCTTGAGGAACGGTGGCCTCTGGGCGGCTCGGGTGTGGGCGCGGTCCTGGCGTGTCCGGTGCCAGGGAACAGACCGTCCGACTGAGGCAGGGGCAACCGAAAGGAACTTTTCTCCTCCCGGCCGGGTCCTTTTCCGCTCACCGGCTCCCAACACCCCAAGGGCGGCCTCTCTAGCTCCCCCATCCCGGTCCCCATCCCCGACACCACCGGAAGCGCACTGCCAGCTGTTCCCGCGCGCCTGCCGGGTGCCGGGCCACCGCGCTCCGGGTGGGCAGCCTGTGAGGGCGCTGCGCGCAGGGAGCTGCGGGGCAGCGCCGGCCTGCCTGGCGGAAGCAGGTGCATGGGCGCCCCGTGCCAGGCCCTCGGCTCCCCGCCTTGGAGCACAGGGTCTGCACGCCCTGGCAGGACATGTCTGAGGCTGGGAAGGAAGGGCGAGACGAGGAACCGGAGAGGGCGAGGATTGGTCGGAGCACAAGGCAGGGCGCGTCCGCTGGGGAGCGCCTGCACCGGCTCCCGGCGCCTCTCCCAGGGCTTCGCGAGGCTCTTCAACAGCCATTGACACAATTGATTCTGCTGCAGCTGAACCGTCCGGTATTGTTTCCTATTGATGGGGAAACTGCCCCAAATAAACCAGCATGAGTATTTATGGCAAAATTTTAGCCTGGACCTCGGTGAAGATAGATCTCTCTTTATTTCCCTCTGGTTTGGAATAAAAACGAGGGCATGTGTCATAAATGAAAAATAAACAGAAATTCGGGGTCAAAATATGTTGTTCCCTGTGTTACCTGCAAACATAGTGATGCCTTTCACTGTTGGCAATACTAACTGCGGGGCAGGCCAATAACAGCTCATTAAAAATAATGTTGCAGCAGCAAACACGGCCTCAGATTTTACAACCAGAACACAATGTTATCAAACGCCAAGAAAATACTTTATTTGTGTTTGGAATCTAGAAAACGGTTCTTGACTGACCCAGTCTTTACAAAGTCGAGAAATAACTAGTTCTTCACACGCCCCGGTTATCCTTTGTCCTGCTCCCCAGGCCTCCCTTTCCCTCCTACGCAGGAGCCCTGCGGCCCGGCCAGTGTGTTCCCCCCAGGAGCCACGGGTGCTGCGCCCGGGGGCTGGCGGCTGCAGGAGCCTAGAAGTCGGTCCAAGCAGAACACATCGGCTTTCCTCCCGTCAGGTGGGGCCCTGGTGTTTCTAACAGTGCAAGAGGAAGGGGCTGAGCCAGGGTACGGTTGGCGGAGCGCCCAAGCCACTCCACGCAGGGTGCATCGTGGGCCGGACTGCAGGTCTTTCTGAGGCCTTCGTGTCGGGAGAGGTTGAGGAAGCGGTTGGTGGGACTGTCACGTGTGGGCAGCTGGCTGGGGTCATCTTTCGCCCCACAGAACGGTGCCTCCCCGAGGCCTCTTCAAGGGCTTGGGGAGCTGCTGAAATCACCCACCAGAGGGGGCTCCCTAGAGGAGAGACGGTGCCTCCACCCAATTCCTACAACTCGTCCGTCCTGGGAAACCAGGGTGGTCAGTGTCCCCGACCTTAGGACACTGAGCCGACATTGCGGATTTTAAACTTTTATCTTCCCTCCCGTCAGGTGCGGAACCCAGCCCCCTCTCCTCCTGCCCTAACTTCTGGTCGCACCCCAATTAATCTCCATCAGTGCAAATGGCATTGGCTTCCCTGCAAAACCCTTTCTGCATCACTCAGACAGATAAGAACATGGAGGATACACTCACCACGACACACACACACACACACACACTTAGACCAGACCTCCTGAAGATGCCACGCTAAGGGGTCCCAGCACCCCCCACCGACGTTTAGCATCACGGCCATCGTTAACGCCCCGTCAGGCGCGCAGGGTCAGGCGCAGCTCCTTCGCGGTTACTCTGGGACTCCGTAACCATGGGGAACATGTTATGCTAAGGATGGGGCAGAGAACAAGGTGGCGCTCCCGCCTCCGCTGCTCCAAGCCTGAAACCCTTCCGCCCGGATGCCTCGTGCTCCTTCCTCACTAGCCACCTGGGACCAACTGGCGGAGCCTGCCAACACCCTCCCAGGGACTGCCTACTCCCACCGCCCAGGGCCTCCCTGGGAGCCGGGGTCCCCACAGTAAAGGCTCTGGCTCTGAGCACCCACCAGCACCTCTGGGCCTTGGGAGACCGTGGAGCCAGCGCGCGAGCTATTTCTGTTGGCAACACAGATGTATTTCTTTTATTTGGTAGTAAATAGAACAAGTGTGTGTACATCAAACAACAGCAAGACAGATATAAACCGCCCCCCCGCCACTGGACGTTCATTCTGAGCTGGGACGTCCCTTTGGCCAATTCCTGGCCCGCCAGAGCCGCAGGCCGCGCGTGAGAAGCCCCGATCGCCCTCCTCCCCTGGCGCCCAGAGTGCGCGCTGCAGGGCACCGCTGGGGGAAGGAGGAGGAGG
>PVJI01007369.1:0-30000 GCA_004026765.1 Micronycteris hirsuta | reverse complement strand
CGATGATGCTCTGATTGGGACTGGTCTTGTCCAAGTTCACGCAGCGTGTAAGTGGCGGTGCTGGGACTCGAACCAGGATCTTTTGAAACAAGATCTAGGGCTCCCCCTTCACCCCCCCCCCGCCCCGGCCCCACGATAATGCTGCCCCGTGGGGCCTGTGACAGGGGTGGGGGTCTGCAGGCAAGTCTATTCCTGGCCTCACAGCTGGGCTCTGGGAATGGTATCAGTTCCAAGGCGCATGCTCCTTCTCGCAACTCTCCGCCGCGGGCGCTTTGGTCTGGGGGCTCCCAGCGCGGTCCGCTCGCCTGGACTAGGGGGTGGGAGGCTGGGGGAGGGTCTTGGAACAGCCAGTGCTTGCTCCTCGGAGGGTGTGAGTTCCCGTCGCCGGAGGGAGGAGTCGGGCCAGTTCGGCTCGGAGCCCCGCGCAGTCCCTGTCCCTGGAGAGAGCCGCGGTCCCCGCGGTCAGAGCCGCGGCGGAGGCCAGGGGCCTGGGGTGGAGTTTCTGCGGCTTTCGGCGCCGGCGGTGCCTGGTTGGACACCGCAGATGCGGGTCCGGCTCTCGGCGCTCCGGGGAGCACGGGCACTGCTTTCCCGGCCTGGGCTTTTTGAAAATTTCCGGACGGCTCTGCGGCGCTGCGATTGGCCACGGCCCGGTAACCTCTATGCAAATGAGGCCGCGCCACCTCCACGCAGCCGGGGACCCGGAGAGCTGGCGGGCAGGGAAGGGGCATTCGCGCTGGGGCCCGGCGGGCGCGCCCGCAGCCCGGCCGGCGAGGAGCCCCGCGCAGCCGTCCCGTGCCCCCGTGCTCCCGGCACGGAGGGGACGCCACTCCAGCTTCGCCGCCCCCTCCCCCTGACTCTCCTCCCCGCCCCTCCCCCCCGCCTGCCCGCCCGCACCACCTTCCACTCAGATCGTCTCTAAAGGGAGTTCTTGGTTTCCTCCGATTTCTTGTGAACCCAGGATGGGCAGCAAAGAAGATGCAGGCAAGAGGTGTGCGGCGGCCGGCGGCGTCTCCAGCTTCACCATTCAGTCCATCCTGGGCGGGGGCCCCTCGGAAGCGCCCCGGGAGCCCGCCGGCTGGCCGGCCAGGAAGCGCAGCCTGTCCGTGTCCTCGGAGGAGGAGGAGCCGGACGACGGCTGGAAGGCACCCGCCTGCTTCTGCCCAGACCCGCACGGCCCCAAGGAGCCCGGCCCCAAGCACCACCCCCCCATCCCCTTTCCTTGCCTGGGTAAGGATCGCACGCCGCCCGGTCGACCGCCAGGGAGCTCGAGGGGAGGGAAGCTGTGCCGGGGCTCTCGCATCGGACCCCCGCTGGCCAGAGCCGCGGCTGCCCGGGGTCCGGGTCGGAGGGGAGGAAACGAGCGCGTGGCGCTGCCGCCGTGCCCCGGCAGGCGCTCGGGAGGACACCGGGAGCGCCGACCTTGCGTGGCGCGGTCTCGGGGAAGGCTGAGCTGGCGGGAGAGCGCACCACCGCGGGCAGGGCCCAGAGCCGCGCGACACACGGCTCTGCCCTCCGCATCCTCTAAGCCTGTCTGCTGCTCCTGACCACGAGGTCCGAAAGTCGGGGCTGAGAGGCCTCCACCACAGTTTCTTTCCGTGGTCTCTCTCTCTCTCTCTCTCTCTCTCTCGTTGTCTCTGTCTCTCTGTCTCTCCCTCTCTCCTCCTCCTCGGAGTGATTAGCCCTCCACGATGATTGACAACGGTGCCTTTCAGAGACGGTTCCTTTTTACAGCATCTGACGAAGGGGAGTCCCGCATTAGTCCTTGGCCTGATTTCCGAACAAACGGCCTGTGAAACGATGCCGCCCTATAAAGCTCGGGGAACTCTTCCAGCTCAGTTATTACAAGGCAAAACTCACCTTTAAAAATGATGTTAATGCTCCCCCTCCAGACCTCCTCCCCTATTGCCACATGTCCTTTCACGAAGCCGGGAGCACAGGGACCCCAGACTCCCAAGTAGCTGCGTCTCTCTCCTGTTGCTTTTTTAAAAGCCGGGAGTGCTGGGCTTTGGGTTCCAGCTAGAGGGAAGGGATTGGGGCCAAAGAAGACAGGATCGAGGCTGCGGCCCCTTGCCAGCGCCCTGGTCCGGGCCAGAGCTGGGGGCGCTCTTTGAGGCTCCCCACCTCCATGGCCTCCTGTTCTGTTCTCGCTCCCCAGGTAACACCAAGGGCAGTGGAGGCGCAGCGCCGGCGAGCTCGCAACACACACCTTTCCTTTCTCCTTCGCACCCGGACTTTAAGGAAGAGAAAGAGAGGCTCCTTCCCGCGGGCTCCCCGTCGCCAGGGTCCGAGCGGCCGCGGGACAGCGGAGCCGAGCGGCAGGCGGGTGCAGCCAAGAAGAAGACGCGCACCGTCTTCTCGCGCAGCCAGGTGTACCAGCTCGAGTCCACCTTCGACATGAAGCGCTACCTGAGCAGCTCGGAGCGCGCCTGCCTGGCCTCCAGCCTGCAGCTCACCGAGACCCAGGTCAAGACTTGGTTCCAGAACCGCCGCAACAAGTGGAAGCGGCAGCTCTCGGCCGAGCTGGAGGCGGCCAACATGGCGCACGCCTCGGCGCAGACTCTGGTGGGAATGCCGCTGGTGTTCCGGGACAGCTCGCTGCTGCGCGTGCCGGTGCCGCGCTCCCTCGCCTTCCCCGCGCCGCTCTACTACCCGGGCAGCAACCTCTCGGCCTTACCGCTCTACAACCTCTACAACAAACTCGACTACTGACCGGGGCGGCGGCCCGGCGCCTCCCCGCGCGCCTCTCGCTGCCCGCAAGCCTGGCGCACGCTGCCCCTTCCCAGGGCTCCGGAGCCCGGCGGCGTGTTGCCAGAAATATTAAGAAATACACCATGTGTATTCATTACCTTTTATTTATGGCCTCTGCCCTACTTTTTGTTTTGATTGTTTCGGGTACTTATCAGCATTCCTCAAAGCCAGATCTCCTGCTTTCTGCCCAAAACAAACCAGTATGCTTTGAAAACCATTTTGGAGGGGATATTCTCGGGTGGTGGGAAAGGGAGTTTCGGCCAGATCGACGATGATTGGTAGGAAAAAAAATTGAAAAACACCAACAAAGCCAGGTACACTACTCGCCCCTTCTATACATCTGTGTATACGTCCACGCACACTTGGCCTGCCACGCCAGCCTGTGGGTGCTTTGGACAGTTATCTCAATGCCTCCTTTCGTTTCCCTCGTCCCGAGGATGGGTAGGGGCAAAATGGGGGAGATTTCAGATCTGTAAATATTTTTAAAGAAAAAAAAATAAAACATTTTAAGCATCGTTGCTAACTTTGGCGGCATTGATTGCTCGGCGTGCTAACATGTGGAACGTTTTCTCGCTTTGGGGTGGAGGGGTTTGTGGGTGTGTGTTAGAGGAGGGTGGGGCCGAGGTCAGGGGTTAAAGTTGGGGACGCTGACTCTGGCCGCCTGTGGGCTGGAGCGCACCGCTTTCCACTCCACGATGCTTCACCCTGGAGCTGGCTGAGGTGCACCCGGACTGAATACAGTTCCGGAATCTGCGCCAAGAGGCACAAAGGCAGGGAGGCAGCGCTCACTGTGGAAGCGGGCGCCTTCCCGCAGCTAGCATCTTCCCAGCACCGGGAACGCCTTGGGCTTGGCCGCAGCAGGGTGTCCTGCGACCTGGCTCAGCCAGTGACGCGAGCTTCCTCTCCAGGGATGCAGGGCAGGTGCAGCAGCGTTTCCTGGGCCAGGTAAAGAGTCCGCTTTGGTAGTCTCCCAGCCTGGCGCGACAGGCTTGCGACTGCGCACAGTTCCCAGGCACGTAGCACAGCTGTGCATTCTCCGCGGCTCGAGAACTGGGCGCGGAAAGGTGGCACTTCGGCCCAGGAGGGTTCTGAGGCTAGAGACCAAGCAAAAGAAAGTGCGGGAGACGAAGGCTCCTCTCCCACACACTTTTGTTTTGGGTGGTGTTTATAGTTTGCACTGCACCTGACTAAATGGCCAGATCACGCGCGAGCACGTGGCCGCGCTCACTGAATGAGAGCTCGCTGCGCGGCCTGGGCGCCCACGGACTCCTGCGCCCCAACGCCGCGGTTCACGCGCCGCTGTGACGGCGGCACCGAGAGAATGGCTGCGCGACTGCTACGCGAATCCCGGAGTCTCGCAATGTTGAACCGCAGCCACCTGTTCCTTGTAAACCGTCGGGAAAGGAAGCCTCGGGTTTAGAAGAGGCCGGTGTTTGCTGTCACTGGGAGGAGCGCCAGGGGCCTCCTGCCTCCGATCCGCTTAGCGGGTGCCAAGGCGCCAGGAGCGCCAAGGCCCGGCCTGATCTCCAGAAAGGGAACATTTCTGTGATAGACGTGTCTCTCTGAGGCTCGGAAATGGTTTGCATTTGGTGAGAGTATATAGGATACCCGTAAACCATCTGTGTTCTGTCTCAAATGTCTGATCTCATGTCCATTTTGAGGTCATAGTTTTCTTTTCACGTTAGACTTCATAAGAGTCACAATTTATGTGGAGTTGACATCCGAAGGATGTTACCCACGAACGCGTCTGCCAATGCTAAGTTAGCTCAGTTGCATTTGTTTCACTTCAATTGAGTTCAATTCGATAAATATTTACTGGACCCTACTACTTGCTTAGAACTAAATATCGGCTATACAGAGAGAGAAAGAAGCGGCACTGGATTAATTTTCTTCTGATTTGTTTGGTACACACATTTGATTTCAAGTACCTCCTCCCTTTCCAGATGACCCACTTTCAATTCTTCTTTTCTTCTCAAGTTGCTATTTGAATATTCCACGCAGAAATAACAAAATGTTTCTCAAGGAACTATTTGTATAGGAGTATTCCATCCATAGGAGTTTTGTGTGCATTTCAACAAATCACGTTCTATTTTTTCCCCTCAAGAGAATGATGGTTTTAAAAGTACTGGGTCCCTACATCCTCCTTAGACTTCTTGTACAGAAGGTGGTTTTCTGTAGCCATTGTGGTCACTTAATGGCAAAATCTTGCCCTTTAAGACTTTAGGGATGACCCTTTTTTAGTTTGTCCTATAATGGGCATTTCTCTCTTTTTATATTCCAGAAATTAGCAAGTTGATCCAAAAGTGTAATTAGTTCTAGAAATTCCTCTTTCTTACAGGTAACTAAGCATTAAACACACACACATACATACACACAACTTTGCATTTGGATTTAAAACATTGCCTGAGACTCCACTGTGGCCAGATTTCCTATCTCAAGACTATCAATTCATTTGAATAATCAGCAAAATGCTCAGCCTCCTTTCAGGTTCTAAACTGAATTTAAAAGATTGACGTTTCTTAAAACTCAAATCGAGTCTGGTTGCAACTGCATGCCCAGAGGGACCTGAATCATACACACACTGGATAATGAAATACACTTAGATTTTATTAGCAGATAATTCATGCTCAGAATCTCGAAACACTAATAGAATTAAATAAGCAATGGGGAGAGGGAACCAAATAAAATTATTTGGAGTTAAAATTATTTAGCCAAAGTTAGAATGGCATAAGGCACTGCATTTTAAATTCTTAACCTAGACATTAACTTGTTGAAAGAGAAGAGACAGAGAACCCAGTATGAGGACTGGTGAGGAGAAAGGGCAAGAATCTGACTTTTAGCAGTGATATCATCAATACCGTGGGGAGAAGGGTGGTTGCGTGTGCATCTATTGTACCAAGATTCAGGGAGAAATGTGCCCCTGAGTCAATGTACGTGAATGCATGAAGACCAAAATTTTTTCTCTATTAATGTACCTTAAAGGTAAAGCACTTTAACTTCAACAATTTCCTCCCACTTCATACAAAGTTACATAATAAAATAAGATTTTTTTCCCACAAAAGACAGTGAAAAAGAGGTTATTGCATGGATTACATTGACAATTTTCAGTGAGTTTTTGATATTTAAGAGTAACTGAGTCACAGCATTCTAGTTACAAATTAAGTATTGATTTTCTTTCATGGAGATCAAATAATTTTCCTATTACAGAAGCAAACTTCTTGATTCTCCTATTTGTGGAGGATTCTGGAAACAGAAAATGGAGCAAACAGCGCAAAACTCGAGGGAGTTGTTTAGATGCAGGGGAAGTGGACAGGGAGAAGCTTGTAGCTGTCATTTTAAGACCCCATTTAAAAATAAGTCTAAAAGAAGCGTTTAAGCTTTAACACATTGCAGATGATGTGTTTCCCAGTCTGTTCACCCATCCGGAAAGGGAGTTCCTCCAGAGCAAGGACTTGTCTGATTAATGCATCATCCCAGCCCCTCACCAGGCCTGGCACACAGTAGGCACTCAAATGTTTGTGAAAAGATGCCACGGAGTGATAAAGCATAGTATAAATAAAAACGAGTTTCTATTAGATCAATAGGTCTTAAGACAAAAGGAAATGTGAGACCTTGGTTCATAGGTAGAAATCCAGGAAAATGAGAAAACATCAGGGCAAAATAATGCAATTCATAAGAGTAAACGTTTTCATTGGTTAACTTCACGGGCGTCCAGTGAAAGGGAGAATAATTTAGGTGTACAGCAGTATTGATCAAAATGGGGTTCTTGTGTCTGCGAGATTAACTCACATGGGGTGAGCGCCACAGGTCGAGCGCCCAAAAGAATCATCTTTCTTGACCTCTCAGTAGTCAGAGGACTGGCAGGGCGTCGGTTTCAGGAAGACTACATCTCCCAGCGTGCCGCACACGTGTCCGAGAGGGCGTGAAAGCAGTCTTGGCGCGATGCTTCGTGGGAGTTGTAGTTTTTACTCATTTAGCACAAATGCGGAGGGGCGCCTCAGCCTTGTGGCAAAGCAAGACCACGTGATCGGAAAAACGAAGGTTTGCCTTTGAGCCGGAAGAGGATATCAGGGTTGACCGACGCCCGGCCTCCAAACGGACCAATTGGCTGCCTAGATTGAGACGTTGGTATTTGAATTCAGCCAATGGCAGGCATACGCTGGAGCTTCCTCTCCACCTACTTTGCTTAGCCCGCGAGTGCTCTGAGCGAAGCGAGGTGGCGGCTAGCGGTGGCCAAGGTGATTCTGAACGGAACTCAAGGTAGCAGGAAGAGACGACGGGGATCAAAAGCAGGCTCTTTGGGGACTCCCCGGGCCCGGAGCTGGCGGAGCCGTCCGCAGGGAACACCTTTCGCTTCCACTGCTTTTATTTTAGGAGCATCCAGGGCGGCAGGCCCCAGAGGGGAGGGGCCGAGGTGCCGGAGCCCGCGGCTGGGGACGGATGCGGTGGGCCCGGCTTGGGGCTGGAGTTAGGGGTGCGGAGGCGCGGGCTGGGCGGTTTGGAGCTCTTCTGGGGCGGTTGCGGATGGAAGGGAGAGTCCCGGCAGTGGTGGGCGCGCAGATTTTGCGCAGGCGCAGAGTCCTCTTCACCACCTTTTTCTAGGTCCTGGTGAGGCCCGCAACAACCCCAAACCCAGACCTCGTATCTTCGCGGGCGGTGGGCGCGGGGTGTGGGGCTCCTCTGACTGGCCGCCTGTTCCATAGATGACCGGTTCTAACGAGTTCAAGCTGAACCAGCCACCCGAGGATGGCATCTCCTCGGTGAAGTTTAGTCCCAACACCTCCCAGTTCCTGCTGGTCTCCTCCTGGGACACGTCGGTGCGCCTCTACGATGTGCCGGCCAACTCCATGCGGCTCAAGTACCAGCACACCGGCGCCGTCCTGGACTGCGCCTTCTACGTAGGTGCCCGCTGCTGCGGTCTTTGTGTTCCTGATCCCGCGTTAGTGACAGCAGCCCTCTTCCCGCTCTGGGCGGGGCCTGCTGTTGGGGGAATTGTTTGGACCCGACCTTACCTTGCCCCAGGTACTGGTGTTTGGCCTTGGGGGCATGCAAACGTCGGAAACTCGGTGTCCCCTTGAAAGTGGAGTTGAATAGCCTGCCAGCTGTCTTGACCCTGGACAGTTGTGTTTGAAATTTGCAACCGAGCAGTAGCACTTGGCTGCCTTATTTTAAGGTAGGCCTGGTTACTAGTAAATAGGAATGCCTGTCTGCTCAGCCGTTCTTCCTTAACTTCCTGACAGTAGTTTGCTTTATTGTGGCGCTATTTCTTTTTGTTTAGAGTGAATAGTTACAGCATCTGCATAACCGATCAGTTGGGGATCAGTTGGCTGGAATTTTGAAACACTGTCTGAAGCTCTGTGACTTTTAAATGACCTGACACTTTATTTTGTAGGATCCAACACATGCCTGGAGTGGGGGATTGGATCATCAATTGAAAATGCATGATTTGAACACTGATCAAGGTAATCCGGCTTTCTGCCTGTTGCTGTTTTCTCAGCTAGTGCACTAGAGTATATTTATTTGGGAGTCGTTCTTGAATTGCTTGGTTCCTGAGTTGATAAGATACAAGCAAAAATGGTTTATATCTAGGACTTTTTTGTTTTAATGAGCAAACCATTTAAGTTACTGATCACAAAATGGTGTGCATGTATCTTTGCAGTAAAGCTCATTCTGATCTCCCATGGCCGCTGTATCTGGGAAGAGGCCCCTACTTGTGACCTTCACCTCATCCTCCCTAGTGGGCGGGACATCCAGGGCTGATGTTTCAGTTCTCTCTTCAGAAGTCAGTTTAGTGTAGACTGAAGGGAGATAGGTTTGAAAAAACGTAGGGTTAATAAGGTAGCCATCCTGTCCAGGTACTATGTTAATTTCGTATCATTACCTAGCCTAAAATATGCTTAAATTACATTTATTGGATGAGTAAATAGATGGCACGTTTTCTCTTAGATAATCATGTCTTAGAGGCCAGATAGGAAATGACTTACCTCAATTTTTATGGTGACTTTGGTGCAGAGCAGAGGTTGTGATGGAACCCAAATGCACAGGGCTCTCTAGCTGAGCTTTTTTTAAGATTTCTTTTTTGGGGGTAATGTGCACGTGTTAGACATTGATGTACTTGAAGGAGATGGCGCATCACAGAGATTTGACCGGAAGGGTGTGAGTTGGACAGTGGGGGGGTGCGTAGAGAATGGGTGCCATATTTTGTCAGAAAATGACCCAGTCAGAAGAGGCTTTTGCAGGAAAATCACTTTGCAGTCTCCCCTAAAGCTGCAGGTGTTTGGTTTTGTTTGCTAGCAGCTTTTTCTACACAATAAGTTAGTTTGCAGGTTTGGGTCCTATTTGCTCAAAAACTTAGGAGCACAGAAACTCTGAAAAGCAAACTTAAAAACTTTTTCAATGCTGGAGACCATAATTAAGGGAATTAGCTGTTTATTCTCTGAAGGTCATTGCCGAACTTAAGAGATTTTTTTTTTCTTGTTTAAATGATATTTTAAAAAGGTAGCTTTCCTGTTTGAGGATCAAGACCACATATTGTTCTTTGTTGCATCCTTAGCACTGGCATAGATTCTGGCACATAGTAGACATTTAGTAGATGTTAGTTGAATGAATGAGTGAGATAGTGAAGAGTTAAAATGGAAAGGAAAAAATTGTGTATTGGAAATATGACCCATCATGAAAACCAAGTGGATTAATCATAAGACTCTGTACCTCCTTTATCCCCAGATCTGGGATAATCTATTGCCACTTTAATAAGTTTCTTATAAGCATTGGCTTAATGTGATAAGTTTTATTCAGGTCGAGAAGACAAGTTGTCTGCCCATTTGTTCATTCAGCAGGTATTTCATGAGCACCTGCTGTATCAGAGCCTACACTACATGCAGTCAAACCTGCAGACTTAAACAAGGCTCCTCATCTAAAGGAATCTAGAGTCGAGTGAGGAGAGCCTTTGGTGTGTGGCATGCCAGTGAGTCTGGCTGTGCACTGTGAGGGGATTGGGCAGGGTTGGGTGACTTGTAGTCACGGAGAAATTTTTCTGGGTGCGGGTGTTCCTTAGAGTTGATGAAAGTGGCTTCATTACAGTGGAACAAACGTCACCTTCTGTTTACTTGAATTTTTGTTTTGCAGATGTAGTAAAACTAATTTATTTTTTCTGTAGAAAATCTTGTTGGAACCCACGATGCCCCTATCCGATGTGTTGAATACTGTCCAGAAGTAAATGTGATGGTTACAGGGAGCTGGGATCAGACAGTTAAGTTGTGGGACCCCAGAACTCCTTGTAATGCTGGGACCTTCTCTCAGCCTGAAAAGGTAGGTGCTTTATATTCGTAATAGGAACTGTGGGCCTTGGGGTGATTTGATGCATGATTGATGAATGTGGTGTTGAATATTGAATTAAGACTCGACGAGTCTATTTTACAAACCCACATACATAGAAATATTTTGACACAGGAAAATTTATTTTGGTCAAATTTTTTTCTGTCAGTTGTCATGTTTGTTTGTACTGCAGAGCACCAGCTTAAATAATAAATTTCCATGTATTGCTAATGCTTTCTGTCCCAGGACTGAGATTTTCAGAGAAGTCATTTAGCAAAGACTGTTGGATTGCTTTAAATTGGGTTTGACGTGTCCTACCCAAAAGTGGGGTGGAGCATCACTCACTCAGCTTACTACCTGAGGTTTCGTTTGAGTGTACCGTCGGGAGGGTGAGATGGGTTATCGTTTCAAGGTTGGAGGGAAAGGAGGCCCATATGCCCTTGCCTTGACCATTTATTTGTTTATTGGTGCTGACGGATATTTGAAGGCTCCAGTGAACCAAGCTTCTTACAGCCGAATCTTTGTGCATTATTCTAACCTCTTGATCTGTACTGGGAGAGTGTCGTTGCGCATTCTTCTTGTATCCTCATCAGACGTTTTCAAGTGGAAGTGAGTTTTAACGATGGGTTGTTGGAGCCGTTTAAAGGTGCCCTTCACCTGAGTCTGTTTCCTCCGTGCGGATGCACCGCTCAGCTCCTGCTGACCGTCGTCACAGGCTGCAGCGCGTCCCAGGAGCCGTTATTTTGTCATTTCATAGTCGAATCCACTCCTGGCAGGACCTTTGTTCAGAGTAAAATAATTGCATTGTTTCTAGTTTTGATTTATGGTTGTATGTAACATGTTAAGAGCTGTGATAAATTGCTGACAGAATATCATATAATGGACAGCCACACTGAATCAAGCTACTTATTGGTTCAGCAGGGTTCATTATGTCACTGCTTTTAATACTTCCTCTGATAGATGTGTACACCTAGTCAGTAGCGAGACAGTGGTTTCGCTTGATTTATGATCAGTGGGGGGTAGAAGCACTATTAGAATTTGTGTCACCTGTATAAAGATGGAAGATAAAATTTCCAGTCTGATTGTACTATCATAAAGGGATTTCTTTCTAGATTCTGTATTTTTTAAGTTTGATGTTTCATGTGACTTAGGTTAATTTCTACTTTTCTGCAGTCATTTTGTTTTCCGAATAAATTATGGTAAATCTTATGTTTCTCTTATTGAAATATGCCTATATTAAATTTACTGTTTCGAGTCTTTAATTCCTCATCTTTCCCTTGGTCAAAATAGTTGTTGAATTTTAAGGCCAAATTGTGGAGACTGTTGGGTTGTTTACATTGTTGACCCTAACTTGTTTTTTTGACTGGTGGTGTGTAGTTAACATCTTAGTGGTTATTGACTATATGGCTTAATATGTTTAAGAGATGTCTTACCATGTTATGGGGCCTTTTCATGTTTTATAATGATTCTTCAGGTTTTAATAGATTAAATCAGATTAAATCAGAGTTGCTTATTTACAGAAAGTAATAATCAGAGCAGTAAGTTTGTATATGAAGTCTAGATTTAAGAAAGATTTAACATGATCAGGAAAATAAATTTTGCCACCATTTCCATAAATTTGCTATCTGTATTTGGTCTTCGAATAACATTTTTAAAATTAATCACTTTGAACCTTGCGTGTGGGACATTTTATGATTTATTATAAAGGAATTTTCATGGAAGTTGTTTTAATATTGAAAAATGGTGTTATGAGGGGAAAATTGCTGTTATGGGACAATATGCTTTTAAAATTTTTCCTAAAGGTGAACTTATTTTAAGTGTTTAGTATGATGTCAGGGCACAAGAACTTGCTTTGTCATATGCCGGGCACTATATTTTTCTCTTCATTTTGAGTTCATATGCACCAAAAGCAACTGAGCAGCTGACTAATGCGGCTCCCTCACTCTTCCTGGAAAGGCCTGTTTGTTATTCAGTGTGACGGCTGCGGAGTACGGGTTTCAGACTTCCAGCGTGAGACCTTGTTCCGAAGGCGGTCCGAGCTGAGTGACTTTGAACGTGGTTGTTTATGAAAAGCCAGAAGCCCCTTGAAAGGCATTTTGAATTGTTTCATGGCTTTATTGTTTCTTTTTGGAGTATTTTTATACATTTTTATTGTCACTAAATGAAACAAGGTTGGGAAAGTTGTTTAAAAATTTAATTTGTTTCAATAATGAAGACAAGTCCTCAACAGCATTTTTCGCAGCTAATTAGAATGTAAGTATATCTTGGGTCTATTATTTTGTGTGAATTAGTTGGTTTGTGTAACCACAGTATTTAAAATTTAGTACCCATGTTCGGGAACCTGATCAGCTAACTTTTTTATGGTTTTATGATTGGTGGACTTTATTTTGGGTCATAATGCCATTTTCAGGCAAGTAGGTGATTTTTACAAGTTCCGGTCTTCCTCGAAAGGTGTACACCCTGTCGGTGTCGGGAGACAGGCTCATCGTGGGCACCGCCGGCCGGCGGGTGCTGGTGTGGGACCTGCGGAACATGGGCTACGTGCAGCAGCGCCGTGAGTCCAGCCTCAAGTACCAGACGCGCTGCATCCGGGCGTTTCCGAACAAGCAGGTACGGACCCGTGCCCCCCCCCCCCCATTTTTGGATTTCAAAATACTATGATCTTACATGGTAATGATTTGGTCGCCAACTTTGAAAACTTTGCCTTTTCTTTGGAGTAGTGATTTAGAATTTGTTAGTCTGTTTTTGACATCCTTGTGTTAAATGGTAGTGTGTTAAACCAGTTTTAGAGACGCCCTTGATGTCCAGAGAGGCTAAGTGATTTGCCATTGGTTTGATAGAAGCCTTCTGATTCCTTATCCATCCTGGGTCAGGATGCTTGACGGGTATATGGTACTCAAGAAGAGCTTTGCAGATATTTCAGTTTACAAACTAGTGAGTTCAAATTTGAGTCTGGAAATGAAGGATTACGGGATTTGCTCTTCTCTCTCTTTCTCTTTTTTTTCTTTTGGCCTCTTGGTAACCTCAGTGCAAACAGAGTTCTGTCGCGAGTCTAGCCCAGAACTTGAATTTTCAGAGGAACGCCCCTGAGGTTAGAGGGGCTGTGCCCTTCATAGTGACTGACCCTTGACGTACAGGGTGGGTCACCCTTCCATCATCGTTGCTGAATGAGCTTGCTGTGTTTATTAGCCTCTTCTCCCTGCAAATCCTGGAGTTCTGAGGGGAGTTGGTGTGGTCAGCTGCTATAGGAATTTTGCAGGCAGAAAAGTCATTAAAAACAGCAGATATTTTGGAATTTTGTGGGTGTCCTTTAGTAGTTGTGGAGCTTGAAGCGCTGATGCCGGTTGTTTCCTGGGTCCTTTATCTTAAAAGGCCAGTACCTCAAGTGTCGGTCTCATTTTCTCCCCACAAGATTGTGAGTTTTCATCAAAGATAAGAAATTGCAGTTACTTGAAACTTTAGAGATTTAAATTCATGATTAAAATATGCTTGTATTTGTAAGTATTTTTATGTCTTATATCTAAAATTTTCTGTTAGAGTGTATCTCCAGTTTATAATGGAAGTTTCACTAAAAGTAAGATTTTACTGTTTTTTTTGGTTTGTTTGTTTCCATAAGTAGTCTTTCAGGAGTAAATCTTTTTCATACCCCAAAGAATTAAAGAAAAAAATAAATAGATTTTATATTTATTTTTATCTTTTACTTTGACACAAACAAATGATGGTAGCCTTACTTTTTTAATAAAACAAGTGTTAGCGTCCTTAAAATTTTGGCATAGTTATGACTATGCTAGTACAGCTTAAGGACTTTGTTAAAACCTGGCCATACTTTGTTTTCCTTTCTGATACAGTCTTCCTGTGCTATGGGTTGAATTTGGGCGGCAGTGCCTTGTTTTTGGAAGCCGGATTCACCCTTTTTGGCTCTCCTGGTTCCTTCTCGGCAGGGCTACGTGCTGAGCTCGATCGAAGGCCGGGTGGCGGTCGAGTACTTGGACCCGAGCCCCGAGGTGCAGAAGAAGAAGTACGCCTTCAAGTGCCACCGCCTCAAAGAGAACAACATCGAGCAGATCTACCCCGTCAACGCCATCTCCTTCCACAACATCCACAACACGTTCGCCACAGGTACAGCGTGGCGTGCAGCGTGGGTCTGGCCCTTAGGAGAGCGTGATTTTGCTGTTGAACGTGAGAAATTGATACGAAGAGCTTTAAAAAAAGCGTGCTTGCTTTTTATGAAATTCAGGGAAATCCGGTACAGTACTTCTTGGGGGAAAATGTAACTTCTGTGATCTTAAAAATTAACCGTTTGTAAAGATAATAGTTATTTCTCTGTCTGCTTTTAAGGATCGTGTAACTTTTTCAAACCTACTTGCAGGCGGTTCTGATGGATTTGTAAATATCTGGGATCCATTTAACAAAAAGCGACTGTGCCAGTTCCATCGCTACCCCACCAGCATCGCGTCACTCGCCTTCAGCAACGATGGGACTACACTTGCAATAGCATCATCATATATGTATGAAATGGATGACACAGAACATCCTGAAGATGGGATCTTCATTCGCCAAGTGACAGACGCAGAAACAAAACCCAAGTGAGTATGCTTCACCTGTATTTGAGCCTTTTCTTGCATTCAGCCCAGGATTTATTAATTTTTCTAAATTCATGAATAGCACTGTTGATGCCTGCTCGATATTACAGCTGACTGTAGGGTTGGAGTTGATTTTATCTTGTTCTCCCAAGCTTTCAATATCCGTAGGTTGATAGACGTCTGATGGATAAAATTGTGCCTAGTTGTTTTGTAGAGGAGAATGTCAAACTCTCATTCTTCTTGAACGGGCACTATTATTTGAATCTCTGGAGTTATTACTAGCTCATTGCTTGAAAATTAAGTTGAGGAATTCAAGAATAATTTATTTAAGCAAATTCTATTTAAGATCTTTAAGAATTTGAAGTGCCAAAAATCTTTCCTCTCCACTGAGTTTGTTTCTTTAATATTTACACAAAGTGAATGACCTTCAGGTCTTACTGGAAACCCAGAGTAATATGGCCTTGCCTGGAATAGTAAATTTCCTTAGCTTTGAAATTTTCATAGCTGTCCATGGCTCTTGGTTGACAGAGAGGAACCATTTACAGTGTTTGGTACCAACAGGGCAAAGCTCTTTACTTAATTACCTGCACCAGGCTTAAGGGAAAACTGATACTTAGGCACTTGTTAAACTACAAAAATACCTACCCCAGGTGTCTTGTCCTGTTCCTTGTCCCTCTGTACCCAGGCCCTTGTAGGAAGCCTTTAATATCAGTATTTATGGAATAACTGAATGTTTTCAGGATTCCTTTATTTTTCTGAATTAAAATGGTATAGCACCCTTGCTAAGTTGGTTGAGTCCCTGAGAGGGTGCAGCATTTTAAATACTCAATATCATGTATACTTTCATAGGTTTGACTTTAGGAAAGACTTAGCATATGAGCCTGTTGGGTAAAGGGCTGTGTTTACATTTGCTCTCTCACTTTTGTATGTCTTGTCCTGGCCGGCCATTTTGATCTTATGCTGTTCTTTTTTCTTTTGAACTTGTAGGTCACCATGTACTTGACAAGATTTCATTTACTTAAGTGCCATGTTGATGATAATAAAACAATTCGTACTCCTTAATGGTGGATTTATTACTATTAACAAAGAACCCAGGGAAAATGTTAATTTTAATATTATAAGAACCTGAAAATAATGGATAAGAGGTTTTCATTGATTTTTTTTTTAAACAAACACTTAAGTGCATGAGCTGGTTTGATGGTTTGCTGCATTAAAGGTATTTGGGCAAACAAAATTGGAGGGCAGTGACTACACTTTTGAGAATCAGTTTTGACCCTGATGATTTTGTTTTTACCGTGGAAATCAATGTTTGTAAATAAATATAGGTGATAAAGATCCCTTTGCATTTTTCCTGGACCTTTAATGGTAGAATAAAAGGCTCTCGAGCGGTCGGTTTGTTTCTTTCGCTGGTTGTAGTTGCTTATTCTAAAGCTGCTTCAGACTGCCTCACGAGGAGGTTAATCTACAATTAAACAGTATTTCCTCTTGGCCGTCCATTATTTTCTGAAGCAGATGGTTCATCATTTCCTGGGCTGTTAAACAAAGCGAGGTTAAGGTTAGACTCTTGGGAATCAGCTAGTTTTCAATCTTATTAGGGTGCAGAAGGAAAACTAATAAGAAAACCTCCTAACATCATTTTGTGACTGTAAACAATTATTTATTAGCAAACAATTGATCCCAGAAGGGCAAATTGTTTGAGTCAGTAACGAGCTGAGAAAAGACAGAGCATATCTGTGTATTTGGAAAAATAATTGTAACGTAATTGCAGTACATTTAGACAGGCATCTATTTGGACCTGCTTCTGTCTCTAAATGAATTTTTGGAAACATTAATGAGGTTTACATATTTTTCTGACATTTATATAGTTCTCATGTCCATTTCAGTTGCCCAGCCCCTGGTGATTAAGGTTAAAAAGAAAAAAAATTACAGAGAGAATGAGATTCGTTTCAATGTAGTGCCCTGGAGCAGAGCACGAACTTAGCTTGGCCTATCTAAGTGATTCCAAATAATATTTCTGTTTTCAAACTTTTTGTTCTACTGATATGCAAATGTATGTTTCTGAATGGGACTTGGACCTTTACTGAAATTTATTTTATCCATGATGTATTTTTTAAATTCTTTTGATACAGAGAAAGGTCTTATTTTTTTTAAGTATTTCAGAAAAAAACTGTAAATCTGAATCCATCTTTTGAAATATGTTTTCTTCATTGCAGGTCCACCTAATCATCTCGTGAAAGTGGTTTCTCTATGGAAAGATTTGTTTTCCTTCCTACAATTACATTCTTGTCCCCTAAGGGATGCATTATAGTCATTGTGGATATGTTGCTTAGTGTGTGGATTTCCCTGTTTTCTGTCTGACAGAGCTTGTCCGCGCCCTTCCACGCCGACTTTGTGTAGGATGAGGAGTCTTGGTGTCCTTGTGCAGTAGTCAGGGAATCGTTGTTCTCCCAGCAAGCCCAGTCACTTTTTCTGAGCAGCTCGCGCTCTTTTTGTAAAATAATCTGAACCTGTTATGTCCATGCTGTCTAATAAATCAGATTCAGAACCCTTATATGTTGGATGTTTTCAAATGTTGGTAATTAATGTAATTTACTTTGTAAAAAGGCTTCTGTAGAGCAGAGCTCCCTTCGTCAAGGACCTGGTGGGGATGACATTTTACCTTTAGGTCCACGCTGCCTCATTTAATTATGTCTGTTCTGATGTACATTGGGATTCGGTCCTGGATAAGTGATCTGTTGGAGTTCTGCCATTTCCCTCGTGCCCTCTAGCTGGATCAGCAGGGCTCTTGAGCCAACTTAGCAGCTTTATAGGGTGGGCGCAGACTGCAGGGCAGCTGACGGGCGCCCTTTGGCACGACTCTCCTAGAAGTGCTGGTGCACTACCGCTCATGCAGCTCGCACGCCCCTGTGCTGACGCAGCCATCGTGTGCACACACACAGAACCAAATGACAGACCCGGCTGTACTTATCCATCAAACGTTAAATCATAAGTGAAGCCCTTGGGATGGTAAATAATGGAATAGCCAGAGACTAACTGATGGTATTGGTTCTTCAGTGTGATTATGTGCTGCTTAAAGTCATATCCACTTGGTTGAGGACAGAGCATAAATTTAAAATGTTTAACTGAATTAATATAGTCCCGTAAAAGGTGACTAAATTAAAGCAGTGCTTTTGACGTGTGGGAGAGCTGAATGTCCTCTTGTCTCTTGAAACCAAATGTGTCACCCCCGAACGTGTCTCCCCACCTCCCCTGTGGACCTTTTAACCAGTTCTCCCCCGCAGTTTGTCCCGAACGACCCAGAGGTCGCATCTTAGCGTTCTCATTGTTTCCTGTACCCAGTTTGTCTTCTCTATTTTCAAGTGTCTCTTATGTTTTTCTTTTTCTTTCCCCCCCCTACTACTATCCCATCACCTTAAAGGGTCCCCCTCTGCCCATCTGGGGGAGTATAACAGCCTCCAGTCTCTGCCCTGAATCCTCCCTCTTCTGGAGCAGTGGCTTTCAAACCTTTAAGCTGTGACTCAGGCATGAGATACATTGGAACTTCGGTCCAGAGCCCACAGGGGTCAGAACAGTGTGTGTAATGAGGAAAGATTTATAAAACATTACTTGCCTTTTGTACATGTGATGCGCCTACATGTTTGCTTTTTCTTTCTTTCTTTCTTTTTTCTTTTTTTAAAGAAATGTTGGTTATGGTCTCCTGACCTGATTTTAAACAGATGCCTTGCCACCTCTAATTTGAACAGACAGCTCTATACCACACAGAACTTTAAAAACTTGCTCTTTTTATCATGCTGTGCTTGGGGTCCTCCATTATGTCCCGCATTGCTCCTAGTAGCCCTTCTGTCACTTCCTACAGAGGTAAGCTGTTTCCAAGGCCTGCACATCACCAGGAAGGGACTGCCGTGTCCTGGTGCTCTCAGAAGAGTGGGTGTGGGACTGACCTCTGGGAATCCTGACCAGTGGATGGGGATGTCCTGGTGGCAGCAGTGTCTGGTTCTGTGTTCCACCGTGTAGAAACTTAGGTGTATTAGCATGGTCTCCTCTGTTCTGGGGGAAATCCAGGCTCTGTTAGAAGGACTAAGGCCAGAGGACCCGGTTCACTTTGCTCTTCAAACCCTGCATTGTTTTGCCTTTGTCATTCAACTTCGTATTTCCTAAGGGTTTTGCTATGCACTTCTATCTTCAGTGAAGAAGGATTCTTCTGGTTAGAGACGACTAGATCTCTTCCCTTGGTGGGAGGAGACTCAGTGCACTTTCACCTACTAAGAACTTGGAGAACTCAGAAGTAAAGAAATGCCTGTAACTTTGTTTAATCAGTTTTCCCCAAATTTCTTTGACCCCGAGCCTCTACTCTGGCCTATTATGTCCTCTAACCCTGCTGCATTTTACTTTTTACCACTTCCCCAGAGACACCAGAATTCTCTTACTCTGAGGGCCAGGCTGTTTGCTTCGCTGTTACTCACACACACACGCTAGTCCCACATTCACAGTCTGCTGAGGGGGGTTCTTTTTCTGAATTGTTCTTTTAGTTTTCATTTGAATCCTGGCAGGTACTGGTCAAGGTCCCCTTCTTCGCGAAGCCCACCATCCTGGCTGTAGTTCACGAGGGAGTGTGCTCTTCCTCCAGACTTGGGCGAAGCGTCTCCTGCTTATCCGCCTTTGGCAGTTACTCGCACTGTTGAGGATTTCGTTCCCCAGCTGCCTTCTTTCGAGAGCAGGAACTGCGTGTTTCTGTACTCCGAAGCCTAGTGCTGGGCCACTTTGATGTCACTGAGCGATAGAGGCAGTCCCTATTTAAAAATAATTTTCAATGTGATTTTGAATCGAGTCACTCAGTGTCCAGTGCACTGGACATAGGATCTTTGTTAATTCATTTAGCAAGCATTTAATATGCATTTAGTATGTTCATTGCAGAAAAATGTACATAACAGCATGCAAAAAGTGAATTAAATCGTCACATAGTTCTACACTAGAAGCTAGCATTTTGGTGTATATCCATCCTTCAGAATTTCCTGCGCATGTCTCCATGAAGAAGTTTGTTAACCACATTATATGAAAAGGCCTGGGTGAAGATTTGAAGATGTTTATTTGAGGTGGTGTGATGTAGGGTACAGGTCTTGTGGCTCCACGGCATTTATTTTGGGGGTGGTGGTGTCCTAGGTATACTTTGAAGTATGGGTGACTGGTCACCCACCAGAGTATCTGAAGCCCAGATGCAGCAGATCCTGTGTTGGTGGCTAAGAAGAGTCTGGCCCTGGGGAATTCAGCGGCGTGGACTCTGCATTTGCGCCCCCAGTATCCCATGGGCAGGGATTCAGCTGGCTGCTGACAGTTGGTGAGCTGCTGCTTGCTTAGGCTGGCTCTTTCGGCTGTTCAGAGAGAGGCAGCAGGTACCCACTTACCTATGGTTACTGCGCTGCTGAGCAACACTGTGGGCTAGTTAGTATATATAATTTTATTCACTTATTTTTAGAAGGTTGTATATTTGGAGGGGAGGGAGAAAGGGAGAGAAACATCGATGTGAGAAACATTGATTGGTTGCCTCTTACACACCAACCGACCCAGGAATGAGCCTGCAACCCAGGTGTGTGCCCTGACCAGGAGTCAAACCGGTGGTTTGCGGGATGACACCCAATCAGCTGAGCCACACTGATAATTTTATAAAATTGGGTGATATATAAGAATCCTGCTTTATACCCTTAATGTGTTGGGAAAATTCTCTGTAATTCACTTTTTGCCTTATTTTTAAAAGCTACCTAGTCTTTGACTATTTGAACAGATATTTGGTGCCTGCTGAATGGTGGGCACTGTGCTGGGTGCTGGGGCTCCAGGGCTAAGCAGGACGAAGTCCTTCCTCTCTGGGTTTCCTGTCTGGGTCCGGGGGCACAGCTGGTAGTGATGAGCAAACCGACAACTGGAGTGGTGGGACAAATGCTGTGATACAATAGTGGGACCAGATTTGGTTTTCAAGCTCTTGGCTGACCTGTGGTCCTCACCTTCACAACCATGTTAGTGGAGAAGGCAGTTAAGTTTGGTGATTGCTCTTAAATCTCAGCTCGCGTAACTGGTTAGCGCAGGTGCTGTGACAGACTAGGCCCCAGAGGAGGCAGTGTGCGTGGACGGCCCCTGCTGGAGAACCTGCTGGCCGTACCTCGAAGAGGAAGTGGTCTAGCAAGACTGTCAAGTGTTCCCTCACCTGTGGGTCTGTCACTGCTCTGGAACCACATGTGCTGGTCCATCAGGCCAGGCAGCATGGTGAGTCCAGCCTTTGAACCTGGCTTTGCATCCTGACTTGGCAGCTTAATTCATTGCATCACTGACAGGTTACTTTCTGAGCCTCAGTTTCCTCATTTGTGAAATGAAGATGCTACCGAACTCATGGAATCATATATGGGTATAGCAAATCTTTGTCTTCTTTGGATGAAAAAAGTAAAACTTTTCAGTTATTAGCTGACTTCAGGTTTGTGGTTCTCAGATATCTGAGATTCCTACTTCTTAAACGTGACACTTTATTTTAGAAAAACTCAGAATCACACCCATAAACCCACTATCCAGATTTTAAAATGTTAATATTTTGCTGTATTTACTTCATCTCTGTTTTCAAATAAAACTTTGACATAATTGAAGCCTCATTTGTACCCTTCTCTCACCTCATTCCCATTTCCCATTCTTAAGGATTGTACCCATTTATGTTTGTGCTCATGAGGCGCCCACATATGTTTAGGAAATGCACATAAACGGTGCACTGCTTCTCTCCTAGGCTGACCCCCACTCTTCAACATCGGGTGTGGTTAATAAGGTGTAGGAGGAAAGGGAGAAGACAGGATCGTTTGTAGGAAAACAGCCAAGCCCCGCCCAAGGTTGTACAGGAGTGACTGAGCCGAGTAACGCCCCCCTCAAACGATGACATCAGCCATCATTACAAAAGTAATGGCAGTCGTTCTCTGCTGTGTCGTCCTCAAGGGTGGAAACTGCATGCTGGAACAGGAGCTGTTCTTTCCCCTAGGAAGATAGGTGTGTTAATAGTGCCCAACAGATTAGGTGTATTAAAAATAAAACATCACGGTTGTCACCCAGGAAGCAGACCATAACTAGTTTCACAGTCCTCTCCTTTGATTCCCTAACTCAGTCTTTGAAATGTCTCTCGGTCATCTTTCACTTGGGAAAGTACTGATTTAAGCTATTAGGACTAGTTCTAGCACTTTCCTTTGAGAATGGCACCTGGCTATGTTGCTTTGGAACTAACTCGAGAAATGAAAGCAGCTGTGCCGGTGGCCACAAATACCAACTGGACCATTTAGTACAGAGATACTCTGCCCTTGATCAGTGGTGTGTTGCAACAGTGCTTTCATCTTGGAAGGATGCCCCCAAAGCTCGTTCTAGGACTGTCCTGGGACGTTGGCTTCTTGGTTGGGAAGTATGTGGGTGGGCAAAAGTAGGTTTGTAGTTTGTATGGAAGTGAATACAGTGATTAATACATAATAGTACAAGAAGAGTAAACGGTTTCTCGTATGCACAACTGCAAACCTTTCGCCACCCCTGTAGTTTGTGTCCGAAGGTTAAACACCGGAGTGGACTGATTTCTAGAGAGCTGTGACTGGGGGACCGTGACGTGACAGCCTCCCACGCGATGTAGCTCAATTTGGCAACCAGCTCTCCACTTTAAATGAAAATCAGTTGGTTTAATTTTGTTTTGCTTTCCTTGAATACAGTACACCACCGGTGGTGTGACTTCCCAAGTCACCTGTCTTGAATAGAGAAGTAGAAAATGAAATGCTTTACTGCATTGAGCTTTGATATAGCAAGGTGTCAGACTGATGTAATTTGAGGGCTCACTTCCAATGGTTTATTTCATTAATTTCCCAAGAAATATTTCATCTCTGACCACCCTAGCCCACTCAGTATGGTTAACACAAACCTGAAGAAACCCTGCAAATTATACTTACTGGTCTCAGAAGCACCCAAGTTTGCTTTTCCAATGTTGTAACGAAGTACCTTTCATCCCCTTTATAGGACTCTGTTATAGGCTATTGCAGTAATTTAAAACCTATGTACCCGGACTCCTGACCTTGTTATAACATCACTTTATAATTCTCAAAATACTTGGCTCTTGAAGATTTTCATAGCACCAGCCATTTATTCTTAAAGGGTCCAGGTGATTTGTCCTCGGTGTTGTATTACCCATATCTCCTCAGCCGGTAAGACCTGACATTCTTGTGGAATTGCCTGACCGAAGTCCTACAATTCTTTCATTATTTCACAGCTTAAGATGACAGTCAGTTGTTAGCATTCTCCATTTAAAGAAATCCCCTTGCTTGGAACAATGGCCATTATGCCTTCATCAAGTGTGGTGTAGAAGTGGCTCTTGCTGGTTCACCATTAGTTCATCAGGGGGCCACCGATGTTATGGAGAAGCCCAGCTTTCCACGTGTGACTAATGTAAAGGTGGCCATGGCCGTGGAAGACGAGCATGTGAGTCAGGCTCCGACACATGCGCTTTGTTACTGCCGTCCCTCAGCTGCACCCCGACAGTAGTTACTGGGCTCTAGAATGGGCACTGTTCATCGCGAGCTTGGCGGCTTGGCTTTCTGTTCACTTATGTTCATAGAATGTGTCCTGTGATGTGTGGACTTTACCTTTGCTTTGCAGTAAGATGAATCGTTTCAAAACATCCTGTGCCGAGGCTGCCAGTCATGACCCACGGTTTCGATTCTGACTCTGGTCTAAAGCAATTGAGGAGTAAGAGAAATCTCATTTATGTGGACTCCACTAAAAAAAATTTGTGATAAATTGACTTAGGAGAGAAAGCAGATTCGATCAGAGGGGATATCGTTAATGCTCGAAGGGTGAATTCTTTATGGATATTAACAGATTGTTAATGATCGTAATATTTGATCTGTACATTGAGCAGGGCTTCTCCCTGGAACTGCATGAACAGCCGTCTGCATTATTGAGGCCAGGCACATTTACTATCTCTAAAGATACACTTTTGGCTGAAAACAGCGAAATAGTTGGGTTCATCCATGACCTTGAAGCTGGCGATTGGGGATAAACCTGTGGCAACAGGTAGAAGAACTAGCTTCTTGGGCTGAATTGGGAAACAGTAGGACTGACCTGAAATTTAAATTTGAAAATCAAACTGGGTTATCAAGGCAAATTTTTAATTTGGCCACCAGTTGATCCAAAATGAATAGAATCCAGAAAAGAATTATGCCTGGTTCTTTTTTTTTTTTTTCCGGCCAGTGTTTAGACCTCTTTTGCCAACATTCCTGGGTGATTTTCATTTTATTAATCTAAACTGCTTTCTTCCTCATTAGAGTTTCTTAGTGGAGTGTATGAGAACAAAAAAATAAGTTAGGGAAAGTTATTTTTAGTACTCGTTGCCTTGAGCATCTAATTGTAGATTGGGAATTAAAGGGACAAAAGTAAATGCCTGTAAAAGGTTCTGACTTTCTGGCAACGCCTGAGAAGAACCTGGCAAGAGAGGGACGTGGACACGGAGGGGCGACAGCTGTGCCACAGCCTGCGGTGTTTGTGGGTGTGACTCCCGTTGCTGTTGGGAGAAAGGGAGCCATTTTTGTTTTTATTAGCCTTGCAGCTGCATAGATAAAGGTCAGGAATTGGAAACTGAAGAAGTCAGTTTGAAACAAGCCTCCCTGGACTTGCATGAGAAAACTTGCTGAATGAGGTTTATCCCAACTCATTGGACGTCCAGAGAACTGACACCTGACAGGCTTCTCAAAGCCTGGCCCCTTACTGAGTGCTAGGGCCTCACGGAAAACATGGAGTCGTGGCCGTTCTTCTAATGGAGTCATCCATCACTGCCAACTGCTTGCTGGAAAAAATACCAGGGGTCTCTCACCACAGCCTCATAACCCTCCGGGACCAGAAGCCCGTGCCAGGCTGACCGTAACGATGGTGCACCATCTTCTCTTGGGGGCTGCTTAGAGGTAATCATGCAGATTGTCATTCAGGGGGTCCTTCATTGTTTTTATTTTTCCTCTGTTCCCTCTCACATCCTTCTTCCTCTCTCCCTCCCTTTCCTTCAGTCAATAGGCAGATAAAAGGCACTTGTGCAGAAGTTAACTTAGGAAAGTAGGGCCATTGATGGATTTTTGAAAAGGATGCTTGAGACTCCGTTGTGCCATTTGGTCCCAGCGGTGGCAGTTGGTCGTGGATAAATCAGCCCTTTGCAGGCCCACAAGAGCTAGCATTGGACCTCACCTGGTAGGTGTTATGCTGTGAAATAAGGGGGCCTTTTGAGGGTACAGTGAAATGGCCCATTAAAACAAAAACCCAGGCGTTGCGGAGGCAGTTGGCTGGGCAGTAGCTCAGGAGATGCTCTCGTTCCCACTCCCGCCCCGGCGCAGGTTCCTGCTGTTTCAGGAGACCGGAAGTGTTTGGGCCATCATGAGATTTTTAAAAATGCATATCAGGTAATTATTTGGGCGATACCTAGACTTCCAAGTCTAGTAATGTTGAAGAGACATGTTGGGGAAAGTATCTTGCTTGTTTTTGAAGCAAAATTTCTACTTTGAAATAACACTTCTGGGAAAAATGTGGAGTAGTGATAGCAGCTTTGGACTGGTTGTCAGGAGACCGAGGTCCGGCCCCCTTTGCTGGGTGCCCTGGGTGTACAAGAGACCTGGGCTTCCAGCTTTTCCCGAAAGGCTCTCTGGGGCCCCTGCCCGTGCTGGTGCGGTCTGAGCCACTGGCCCTTCGCCTTTGAAAGGCAAAGGCTCTTTGCTTCTACAAGCATGGACTTAAGTTTCTTAAGGATTTGAGTAGATGAAGGTTTAGAGTAAGAAAAACAAGTGTTTTCCCTCATCCTGCTCAGAGTCCTTAAATGACATTATCACGCCCCGCCAGAGGACACTGGATCGTTTTTCCTCGCATAGCACTCCCACTCACAACAAATCAATGAAGGTGATGCTATTAACCCATTGAACAGATGAGGAAACCAAAGCCACAGAGGCTAAGTAACATCCTCCGGGTCACAGAGCTAATACAGGCATACCTCGTTTTATTGTGCTTCACAGATGTTGCGTTTTTTACAAACTGAAGGCAAGACCCTCCACCAGCAAAAAGATTGTAGCTCACTTTATTGTGCTACTCGTTTTATTACTTTGGTCTGGAACCAAAGCTGCACCATCTCTGAGGTTGGCCACCTTGGAGGACCAGATTCAACCCCCACCCAACTCCAGAGCGTGAGCACTTGACCCACTACACCATTTTTAAAAAATCTGTGTAGTTGATGCCGACATGTATTATTTTCCTGCCATTACTTCATCCATTCATTTATTCTTATTTTATATAAATATTTATTGGCCCTTACTAAGTTCCAGGCTCTGAGCGAGCTTTATTCAGAACCGGCTCTGAATCTTGCTTCTCATTTTTTCTACTATAAATGATTCTCCAGGCTCATTTTTTGAACCAGAATAGGTGCTCAATAAATACATGCATGCTCTATGAATGACCGCCTGGAAGGGTGGATGTCGTTCACGGTACAAGAGTTCACCTGACCCATCTAGGAGTTTACGTTTTTCTCCATTGGGCACGGGTTTTTTAAACCCAGGATAGAAGCCATGGGTACTCACTTTGCTGTAGGTTGAAGGAGAAGCATGGAAAATAAGTTGAGCAATTGATTAATCATTCTCCAATTTATCCCCTAACAGCTTCCTCAGTTTATCTTCAACTATACTCTTCCCTCCTCTCTGGTTATTATCTTTTCCCCTCTTCCTGATTGTGTCTATCTCTGCCCCCACCCCCGCCCCCGCTTCTTTTGAAGTCTTAGTCTTCAGGACCTGCCCCCACCTCCTGTAAGAAGCCTTCCCAGGTTCCTCACATCATATTAATCTCACCTTTTCACACATTCCCCAAGCATGTTTTCTAATATTTCACATACAGCACTTATTGAAGTCCAGTTTGTTTCTATTTCAGAATAAATTTTGTGCACCAGTAGTCACTTGTGCTGCTTTATGAGCCACTGGAGGTCAGAAACTGTGGTTCTCAGCTCCCCACACCCAGCAGAGCACTTTGTGTGAAGGAGGATGCAGTAAAGATGGAATTAGGTTAAAATTTGTCAAGAGGCATTTCCCTGGTATCCATCATCCTTGAGTAGGTGCCTTAATGGCCTTCAGAAATAACGTAGTACATCCCCTAACCTCAAGGAAGGAGTTTGATAAAAAGGAGTTTGATATTTTCGGAACGAATGGGTAAAATGAATGTCACTGACTTGGTGATGGCTGGAGAAGAATGGATATTGTTTTGATAAACTGACTCAAATATTTCTTGCTAGATTATAACATGAGCTATGTATATTCTTTAGGTTTTCACTCTGCACTTAGAGCTATATGATTTTTTTTCTTTTGGGCCATTTTCATGTCAATGCACTTTTAAAAAACACCTGGTTGTGACACTTTTCTTGGGAGATCATTTATGAAGACCTTGAGTTACCTTCTGACCATATCTCAGTCATGCCTTTAATCACATCCTCAGCCATTTGAATTATTTAGCATCTTTTTGAGATTACATTTTTTATTCCTAATTATATGACAAAGATATATACCATGAAATATTTATCATGTAATTATGGTTAAAATGTACAGTCTCCCCCAAAGATGTGAATGATAGCGCTAAGTATTCTCTATTTAATTAAAGGAGCAGGTGGACTGTGCTGGGTAGCTGCGGTTAAGCTGAGAACTACGTTTCCCAGCACCCCCTTGCCTGTATGGTTTCGGGTTAGAGTTGGCCCAAAGGAGAACTTATGCAGACTGGGATGACCATTGCTCTCTGAGTCAGGGGAGGTGATGGACGGCAGAAGAGGTGTTGGATGGGTTCCTGCCTGTCCCTGCTCTCTTCTCATTTGCATCCAGCGTTTCTTCCTGACAGTGGGTCCTGATGCCTGGCGGGAGCATACGGTTCATCACCAGATGTGTGGCTGCAGACCTACAGGACAGCAGGTGCACAGGGGCTTGTCCCCAGCTCCTCTTTGCAGTCCTTTGCTGGCTGGACGTGCCTGCCGTCTCTGATTTACTGCTTGGTGACTGCTGATCCTCTGGTGCCCCTTCTGGACCTTCACGCCCGCCCCCACCCCCAGCTCCTCACACAGCTATATGTGGTTGGGTTCCTATAAAAAAGCCCTATTCCATGGCCTGTGGGGTCTCTGCTGCCCTCAGTGAACCCTGCCTGATGCAAGAGGTCAGAATTAGAAGCAAGAGTGAAGTCTTCAAAGGGCTTTCATTCTTTTAAAGGTTCTTGTGAAGGGGAGTCTTTAGAGGTAGATGAAGGCGCTACAACCTTTTTGACTTGCTTCTGCGGTCTCCAGGCATGATGAGATGTCGTTTTCATACGAAGATGACCCTTCTGATCCACTGCCCTTTGTGGAGGTAGGCTTGTGCTTATGCAGACAAATTCAGATTTGCGAAAGCTCCTGAAACAACTAACGGTCAACAGCGTTTACTTTCGTCCTCCCTCTTTTCCTCCCTCAGCCCCTCTCATGTGACCCTCATGGTTTTAGGAGGAGTGGTGGGGGTTTTATTATTAGGGGTCCAAGTTTTAGCTAGATCAGGAAGACAGCAAATCCATGCCTTTCGCTTCGCTCAGAAACATGCCTCGAGGCTGCTGAGCTCAGAGGCCGTGGTAGTAGTCCCTGTGGGTTCTGTTTGCCTAACACTTTCATGCAGCCTTCCCTCCCTTCCTGCCTCTGCCCGCTTACCCACCCACCTATTCACCCTTCCCTCCGTCCCCTTCTCCCTCCCTTCCACCATTTACCCATCGACCATTTACCCCCGCCCCCACTCACCTCTGACCCACACACTTCCCAATGCCATGCCGTGGACGCAGCACTGGGCCAGGAGGGCGGGCTGTGTAGCAGGCGTGTCAGACTGGAACGCAGGGGTCATGACTCAGGACTGTGGAGCTTGGGGGTGCTTATGTAACTCTCCAGCCTCGTGTCCTGGGTGTTTATGTGGTGGCAGCAGCAGTGCCTGTTTCGTAGGGTAGTTGTAAAGGGTGAGGTAACGGGTATAAGGTGGTCAGCGCCGAGATGTGGTATGTGCACAGCGTTAATTGCTGCTGCTCATTTTCCTGTTTGTTTTTTTCCAACCCTTGAGATATAATTGACATATAACTTGTCATTAATCACAATGACTGACGTGTAAATCTTTGTGTTTCAGAAGCTTACAGTTTACTGGGGTGGGACAGGCACATAAACCAGCGAAGTGGCCTCTGAGGCTGAGAGTTAGGAGATAAGAATTAGGTATTTTTCTCTTAAGTCTAAAGACATCGGGGGTGTAGTGGAGGAACATTACGTGGATACATATAAAATTTAAATACATTACATAACCGTCATCCTAATCTTTGTTAAAAAGCAAAGCGCCTCCAAAGTTATCCCCTCTCCAACATACCTTCTGCACACTTGCTGTTTCAGTTCTGGACAAGTCCCCTCCTTGGGGTGGCACCCAAAGTCACAGAACTGTGTATTCAGCCCCCCGCCCCACCCCTCCCTGGTACGTTTGTTTATTTATTTATTTATTTATTAAAAGACTTTATTGTTTTTAGAGAGGGAAAGGGAGGGAAAAGGAGAGGGTGAGAAACATCGATGTGAGAGGGAAACATCGACTGTTTGCCTTTTATACATGCCCTGAGTGGGGACTGAACCTATAACCTATGTATGTACCCTGACTGGGAATCGAACCTGGGACCTTTTGCTTTTCAGGATGACGCCCAACCCGCTGAGCCAAGCAGGCCAGGGCAGGGGAAGCCATTTTTGATTTATGTGTGAGCAGGTAAGTTGACGGGGAGCAGAGGTGTGCACTGAGGAGCAGAGACCGGGGGGCCCCCGAGGTACGTACCTCTCCCTTCCACTGAGACTAGGGATGGTACTGCCTTCGCATCTAGGCTGTGTCTTCTGTTGCCTTCCTTGCGTCCTTAACTTCACTGAAGTCTCTGGGGGCAGTTCCACAGTCTCACTTATGGGCTTTTTTCTGTTCTGCAGTGTAGTTACAAATCATTTGACTATTGATCATCAGATGTGTGATGCTATTGTATTTAAAAATTGGGACCTTCATCTTTGGACGTACCAACTCTATTCAGCTGCTCTGTGAGTTTGTGGGGTGGTCCAGCCCTGCTCCTGCAGCATTTGAAGTGTGCCCTGGTCCCGAGGGGACCAGCCGAGTGCAGGCTGTCATGTTCGCCAATGGGGAAGGGGTCTGTCAACAACCGGGAAGCAGCAAGTTCTTACGAGAGCAGCGTGGCCTGTAGAGATTCTTCCTTTTCAGGGAGCTCCCGTTTTTCTGAGGTGCATGGGAGCTAGTTTGGTGAGTAAAGCAGGGCTTGAGTTCAAGTGTTA
>PVJI01007368.1:0-78797 GCA_004026765.1 Micronycteris hirsuta | reverse complement strand
ATTTCCCTTCTCCTGGATCACAGAATTGAATCTTGTTAAAGTACCTACCCTCTCCCCCACAACTCAAGGGATGGGTCCTGACTGGTTGAGATCATTGGAGTGATCCCACCCCCTGTTCACGATTGGCTTAGGCTCAGGCATGATCTGTAACATTGGCCAAATGAGATATGAGTGGACATTTGATGAGGCTCATGAAAAATGTTTCCTTACTCTGTAAATACAAACACACACACAAACAGAGCCTCTTCTTTCTGTCTGACCTTTCATGTCTGGCTGTGATGCCTGGAGCTGTGGCAGCCAACTTGGGACCATGAGGGAAGCCAGAGAACAGAATCAACAAGCTGAGAATGGCAGATTAAAGAAATAAAAGGCCCAGATCCTGGGTACCATCTTGAATTAATTAACCCCACTGCCACCCCACCTCAGATTCCTTGCTATGAGACAACACAACTTCCTTGTGGTTTGTGCAGCTGAGTTTTCTGTTCCATGAAGCCAAGAGCACCTACCAGATACACGTCTGCTCTTCCCTCAGCTCTTCCTATGGCTGGCTCCTTCTTTTTCTGATGCCTCAACTTCAATGTCAGTTTTTCCTTATATGTCAGATCAGCTATTTAAAATTATCTCCACCCCTCCACCAGTCACTATTGCATCTCTGTCGGGCTTTTCTGTTTTGTTTGTTTTGATTTTTGTGTGGCTTTGGGTTTGGGAGGGTCTTTTTGGCTTGAATGTAACTACTGCATTCCAAAATTTTGTTCACAGATATAACCACAGCATTATTTCTTCCAGCACACAATAGGTGCTCAATTAATACTTAATGACTGCACAAAGGATGGAGGTAATGTAGTAAAAGGTCTGCACAGCAGGGTCTGACTTGTGAAATGGGCCTCGGAGATTCAGGGAGCGGGCCTGTGTATCTGCCAGGCTCTTTCAACTCCACCAGGCTTCCTGCCACCGCCGTTTTTGAAAATAGAATGTCTTTTAGAAGTAAGACTTCTGAGGGCATCAATAATGTATCTACTCACCTAAAAGGTCAAGACTTGATATTTAAACCTAAGATTGAATCACCAAACCACATCAATCATTTATGCTTCCCTTTGCTTGTACGTCTCACATCACACACCTGGATTTCTCACGGCCTCATTCCTCCCGTTAGGAAGCCCCGGCATTTTTACTGCCCCCATGACCCTCTCTTGTGCCTCCACATTATCCTCCTTTTGTCTCTATTTTGTTATTTCTTCTTTTATGCTTATGTTACACACACACACCCCTGCTGATTCCTTGAGAGGTGGACTCTATATCACTAGATCTTTCTATCTGCCAGCCTGGTGGCTCAAAGGCACTATGTATACTCAAATATACACTAAGGTTGTTTCCCAAGAATTGTCCTTTGGAAAATAGTTACTGTGTGTTTAAGTCCTTCCAAAATACTTCAGGTCATGTGATACTGTTGAGCAGCAATGCATATCTGGGAAGGACACATGGCCCAGAAATGACCTCAACCATCCTATTAGGGGTCGGGGAGAAAATTTTGGCCTTCTCTGAAATCATTTCATTTTTAAAAGAAGAATAAATGCATGGATTGACAGTATACTGCAAACTAAATCAAGAAAAAGCCAGGCGTACAGCACGCCCCCTTCCCTGTCTGCTGGTGTCCCCCACCAAGGACAGCAGTCCTTGAGGATGCTCTGAGCCTACTAAGCTGTGCCACAGGGTAGCTGCTAGCCCCTTGTCGCTATTTTATTTTTTTAAAGATTTTATTTATTTATTTTTTAGAGAAGGGAAGGGAGGAAGAGGGAGAGAAACATCAATGTGTGGTTGCCTCTCACGTGTCCCCCACTGGGAATTTGGCCTGCAACCCAGGCATGTGCCCTGACTGGGGAATCGAACCAGTGATCCTTTGGTTTGCAGGGTGGCGCTCAACCACTGAGCCACACCAGCCAGGGTCCCTTGTGGCTATTTTAAATTAAAATTCAATAAAATGAAGGACTCAATTCCTCAGTTGCCCTGGCTACATTTGAAATCCTCAGGAACCACATGTGACTAGTGGTGCTGTGCTGGACAGTGCAGATTACAGACCATTCCAGAAAGTCCTACTGCACAGTACCGTGCTAAGCTGAAATGCCCATGAGGTACTGACAGATATTTTTTGTCCTTTCTTTTCCTTCTCAAACATCTTTGGCAAAGGCTGTGTGATAACAAGCTGCTAAGGGGAAATGCCTGGGCAGGAAAAGGCTGGCGGCTGCCGAACAAATGCTTGGAGTTCACGGTCGTGCCATCCCACCCTTCAGCCAATGTCCTGATGCCTTGGCTTGTCAAAGCCCCGCATCTCAGCCTCTTCTGAGCCCACCCTTTGGGAATCCAGTGAAATCTCTGAACGCTCTCCGCTGGAAAAACGCACACCGTTTTGCACAGTGTGTGACAGGTTTCATGGGCCACCCTCTTTCCAGAGCTATCTCCATCATCGGTGGCCCCCAAGCGAGGCACCCTGATCAGATGCTAATGACAGAATGGAGGCCCAGAGAGATAGAATGACATGCCCAAGGACACAAGCAACCCACTGGCAGGACAGAAACCAGGCCAGAGCCGCAGTACCACATGGTGCTCCTATAACACACTACAAGGGACACAGATTTTGCCAAACTCGCCGCCAGCCCACTGGCTCCTCTGATGAACCAAGAAGTGCCAGGAGAGGGTGGTCTCTGACTTACCAGTTACATTCTGGAGGAACCAGCTTGGTTAGCTCTTCCAGAGATTTCTCCGACCTATACTCCTGGCGGGAAGCACATCAAACATGCTGTTCAAAGGGGGGAATTCCATAGAGCTCCCATCACACCCGGGTCACCCCAACCCGGACCTCGAGAAATAAATACGCACCTGGATGAAGGCAACAGTGACCACGATCAGCACGGCCTGGGGAGCAAAGGGAAGGGGCATCACCACCCAGCTGCTCAGCCAGTGGCTGAGTTCATGGGAGGTGAGGGGAGAACATCGTCTTTCCAAATAAATATCCTTTTTTCTTGCAAAACAAGTGTACTGTGCAGAAACTTAGAAAGGGATAAGCCAAAAAAAAGAACAGAAAAATCACCCCGAGTCCCACCACCAGAGGTTCACATTTTGGGGTAGCCTTCCAGATTTTTCTGCCTAGACACACTTATAACACAGGATCCAACCGTACAGACATTCTTTTTATAAACTGCCTTTTCACTTGACATATCGTAAACATCCTTCCGCATCAGAAGATGTAGATCTAAGTTCAGCCTTTTCAACAAAAGCAGCCAATTTCATAGTGTGGAATGAGTCCATTTGTGTATTTTGAAAGAGTGCTTGATAGACAGGAGGAAGCTGGAATGACATCCATCAAAAAGCGTTCGGTAGAAGCCAGGCATAAAAGGTCACATATTGTGTGATTCCATTTATATAAAATATCCAGAATTGGTAAATCCATAGAGACAGAAAGCAGATTGGTGGTTGCCAGGGGCCAAGGAGGGTAAATGGGGAGCAACTGTTCAGTGGGTCTGGGGTTTCCTTTTAGGGCAAAGTGCCGTAGAATCAGAGTGTGGTCACATAACCTGTGAATGTGCAAAATGCCACTGAACTGTTCACTTTAAAATGGCTGATTTTTTTATTATGAGGTTTTTTTCCACTTAAGTTAAAATTTTTAAAAAGATTTTATTTATTTACTTTTAGAGAGAGAGGGGAAACAAGGGAGAAAGAGAGGGAGAGAAACATCAATGTGCAAAACACTAATCTGTTGCCTCTTGCACACCTCCATCCAGAGACTTGACTTGCAGCCCAGGCACATGCCCTGCCCAGGAATCGAAACAGGGACCTTTCGCTTTGTGGGATGACGCCCAACCCACTGAGCCACACCAGTGAGGGCTTTAAAAAAATGTTTTTATAAAGGTGCTCAGTGGTTCTCTCTAGGTAATGGATTACAAACAATTACTTTTTTTTTGTTTTTTGTTTTGGTTTTTAAGCATCAGTGTGTGGTTGCCTCTCACCCCCGCCCCCGACGGGGGATCTGGCCCGCAACGCAGGCATATGCCCCAACTGGGAATCAAACCAGCGACCCTTTGATTTCCAGGCCGGCGCTCAATCTACTGAGCTACACCAGCCAGGGCCAAACTCTTTGTACTGTACACACAGCCAGGATTGAGCAATTCCATCCTGGGACATGGGAGAGGAATTCACTGCAATGGTGTTCCCAACAGCAAAGAACAGAAGCCACCTGGGTATCCACCAGAGAGCGATGGCCAAACAAACCAGGATACCTCTATATCGGGGCAGAGAAGGGCGTGGATTTGCTTTCCTTTTTTTCTGCTGCATTTTCACTTTTTTCTCTACAGCCAAACTCTTTTTTTTCTTGCATAATAAATAAGCAGACACCCAGCAAGCCGCTGGGCAGCCAGGTCTGGGGGCCAGGTGCTGCTCCCAGCACGGCACACTCACCACAGTGATGCTGACGGCGTCCTCGTACTTCTTCGTGAGGATGCTCACCAAGGCAGAGGCCAGAAGCAGCAGGATCAGGGGGTTCTTAAACTGAAAAATGAAAGCAGGAGGGGTGGGTTCTTGTCTGTTCTCGCACGGAGCAGCCCGGGCTTCTTACAGTGCAGCGGAGTGTGCGACGCAGTTCCTCATGGCCAGGCTTCCAAGCCAACAGCTAGTGACCCAAGGGCTGGGGAAGAAAGACTACCACCGTCCAAAGGTTCTCCTCTGCCTGAAGTGCCCCACAGCCTTCTCATTGACATTGGCTTCCTGGGGGCCACACAGCAAACAGGAGATGGTACCAATGGGGGGAACACACCGCATGCCACAGTGCTGCTCTGGCCAGGGACAATCAGACTCTTCCTGGCTCGTGGGCCCCCTTCTGAGCTCACACCTACAGAGGGACAGGCAGCAAGGGGGTTGTTGAAAACTTGCCGTGCAGGGGAACTGGTGATACGCTGGAGAAACAGTAATAATAAAAACAAGAAATACTTACTGGGCACATGAAGCTGTTATAATTCCTGTTTGATAAGTGAGCATCCTAAGGCTCTGAAAGCAACTGAATTCATGGATTCATGTAGGTCAGACTGACTCCCAAACCCGTGCACCTCACTGCTACACTCCAACCAGGGCTGGCGCGAGGCAACCTTTAGTGAGCGACTTATCATGTGCTAAGCTTTCTTCTTCTTGTGTAAAACTCAGAACAGTGTTTATTAGTCCCATGTTCTACATCGGGAAAATTGGCTCAAGGAAGTTCAACAACTTGCTCAAAATCACAAAGCTGCAAAGTGGATTTGAACCCTGACAGCCTGATGCTAATAGGCCTTTGCCTCATGATCCCAGGGCAACATGTCTTGGTCATGCTAAGGTTGAATTCCTAATGGTGAGTCTTCCGAGCTGGAGAAGTAGGGCTGCCTTGTGAAGTGGTGAGTTCCCCGTCACTGGAGGAGACAGACAGGAGAAGCACAATGCAGGCATGGCAGGCATTACTCAGCAAAAGTAAAGAATTAATAAGTGAGTGCAGATAGACTTTCTGTACTCATCAAGAGGGTGGGCGGTGATCCTGCAAGGATTCCCACAGATGGAATAAACATGTTCTCCACTCCTGGATGGTGAAGAGATCTTATTTCTGGAAAGGCCCTGGCTAGAGGCTAGAGGAGAGCCTTTGGTGTGAGGTGTTGCTGGGCAGAGGCAGGAAGGAGGATGGCTGGGGAACTGTGGGAGTGGGTCCTAGTGGAAGGGGCAGGCAGGGTAGATCTGAGGAAGCCCAGCTGGAGGAGGAAACTGTCCCCCACAGCCAGTATGTCAGCCTCCTTCCCTGGGCTCCACTTCCAGGAACCTCCCCTGCCTCCTTCCAACACTGGGGTTCCAAGAGGCTTCTGGGCTAGCCAGAGCCACCTGCACACCCAGAAGATTTGCTGCCAACATGCATCAATGGATGACATCCCCAATGCACTGAGAACCAACCAATGAGCAGGGTGGGGCCTGGAGGAGAATGGAGGCTGAAGATGCTCCAAGGAGCACTGTGATTGGTCCCTGAACCAACCAATCAAGAAAGCTTCAAATGCTGAGCCAATAGAAGGTAGCCTCATGAAGCCTGGATTGGGGGATGGGGGTGGGAGGGGCCACAAGAGACTGGAGAGCCAGGGAGCAGGCATGGGAGGAGGGGTGCAGAAGGTGTGGGGTGGGGAACCAAGGCAATCTGAATGCCTTCAGGTATCTGGGAAATTCTACCTCCTACCTGGGACTTTCTGAACTGGTATTGGTGGATGATGTGATAACTTGCAGCCATATATATTTTAAATTTTTCTTTCCTCTTCCCAATGGCTTCCAGGCATTTGATGTGTGTGCCCTCCATTCAGCACCCTGCCTGCACCAATGGCAGGTTCAGAGGGGTGGGGGGCCCTGCAGCTGAGGGCCTGGCTTCACTGCCCAGCATCATCACTTACTGCTGTGTGACTTTGAGCTCCAGTTGCCAGATAAACAACAGGCCACCCAGTTAAATTTGAATTTCAAAGAAATAAGAAACTTTTTTTGTGGTCTAAGTAGGTCCCACACAACATTTGAACCTACTTATACTAAAAGATTGTTTTTTTTTTGTTTATCTGTCTGAAATTCATATTTAACAAGATGTTCCGTGTCCCTATTTGCTAAATCTGGCAACCCACATGCCTGGGGAAATATTTCAATTTCCTTTTATTCACCCATCTCATCTCCAAATGGGGATTAGGAGGAAGAGAAAGTTAATATTTACTTACTTACTTACTTAGCATGGTGCCTAGCAGGTAAAAAACCCTCTATGAATGTAACAACTACTATGCCCGACCACAGCTGCCTGGGGAGTTAGTAATGTACTCCTGGTCATCCTTCCTGATGGCTAAGGGCAGCCTGAATGCAGGGAGCCATTTTTATCCTTGTAGGACAGCTGCCCCGCACCCTGGGACAGGTCCAAGGGCACCCTCAGTCAATATTTAAAGAATGAAAGGCTGCCCCACCCACCCCAGTTATACCTGTAGGGAATGATGCCTCAGGTCCTACCTGATCCAGGTATTTCTTCCACATGGGTTCAGTGTTGTCAGTGACAAATTCGTTCCAGCCATGGACCAGCCTGCGCTGTGTCACTGAGAACTCGGACAGCCCATTCTCTAAGTCCACCTGGAGGGAGACGGTCAAGCACAAGGTCACCGGCGGACCGGTAAATGCCAAGGAGCCTAAGTCACAGAATCCGCACTCCAGAGGCTAGCCACTTGCAGACAGACAAGGAAAACTGGCTGTCCACAGGGAAGAGGAGACTTGTTTAAAGACCCCAAGCAAACAGGAGCAAAGAGAGAAAGAAAAGGCAGAGTCCCATTCTTTTTCAGTTAGACTGCACTCTTACCCTACAATTACAGGAGAAAAAACCATCCCAGGCCTAAATTTCAACAAGTGCACCATGTCACACGAAAATGCAGAAACACATGTTCTTCTTCAGAAACAAACAAACAAACAAACAAACAAAACAGGCCTTGGGCATATAGACCAGTATAGCCACTGTAGGAAAAACAACATGGAGTTTCCTCAAAATAATGAACCAGAACGACCACAGGACCCAGCAAGCCACTTCCAGGTGTAGGTATCCAAAGGAGCTGGAAATGGGTCTTGAAGAGAGATCTGCAGACACTACTCATGGTGTTGCTCTCAATAGCCAAAGGATGGAAGCAGACCAGGGGTTCATCCATGAATGAACAAGCCAACGCAAAAAGACAAATAATGCATGACTCCACTTATATGAAGTGCCTAGTCGGATTCATAGAGGTGAAGGGGCTGGTGCCAGGGGCCAGGAGGAGGCGGAAGTGGGAGTTGCTGTTCAATGGGTGTAGTTTTGCAAGATGAAGAGCGTTCTGGAGATGGTTGCACAGCAACACGAATGGACTCATCACTACTGAACTGTACACTTCCTAATGCCTATGATGGTACATTTTGTGCTGTGCATTTTACCACCGTTAAAAATAAAATTCAAAAGACAACAGAAAAAAAAGGCCTGTCCCTAGAAACAATACTCGCTAAAATTATTATATCATGCACATACTGTGCCAGACAGGATTGCAAGCTCTTTACACAAAATGACATTAAAATGGCTCATCTGAGGCAGCAATTATGGACGGAAACTTTGCTGTTCTGGTTGCTGCAAAGGTATCCTTGTTCCTGAAAAGGTGACAAGACAGGCCTGCAGGGTGGGAGAGGTGACAGGGAAGCTGAATGGATTTCCAGATTCCTTTCAATAGAGGAAGAAATTCAAGCTCATTTTCTAGGTAGGGTAAAAAGTCTAGGCAAGGAAAAAATGTTCCCTTCCCCTCTCCAAATGCTAGCAAGCAGGATCTGAATTTAAACAGACTTCTGAATTCTTCTCAAGGAAAGACGGGTGTGGATACTGACATCCAGCTTCCTTGAAATTGAGGCATGTGCCCTTTTATGAGTAAATTTTTATTTGCTTTCCACAAGTGTGGTCAGTTATGAGTAAATACACAAACACGACATTATGTTTGCACAGTTTCCTAGGTAAAGAAAGTTAAAAACATAAAATATGCAACATCTTTTAGTCTCAGAGGAAAGCTGCATAGAGTAGAGGTGTTTTTTTGGTTTGGGTGGGTATTTTTTAAAAATTTTGTTTTGTTTTGCACCGGCCAGGAGTTCAAATTCCCTTGAGAAACTTGTGAGAATTTGGTTTCTGTGATTGGCAGCTCCATGGATGATAAACAATGAAGGGCGTGAATAGGAGGTGGTTATGGGTTTGAGCTTTGGAGTCACCTCCAGCTGTGCTACTGCGCAAACGCGTGGGTCACGGCTTCTCTGTGTCTCTGATCAAGAGAAACACGGGATCCGGTGCCTGGGGGCCACCGGTTCTCTCGTAAGGGCCTGGTGAGAGTTAGCGCTATTCACACCAAGGCTGGTAATGTTCCACATGGGAAATCATAATGGTTCGACTTCCACAGAATTATATATGTTTAAACAATGATAGTGAAAATGTATTCTAAAGCAGCATTCAGGACTTTGTGTTTCTTTCTTCTTCAACTAAAAACTTTCCCACAACTGGCATCAGATGCAAATTCAATTCTTACGTGAAACACTTTGGCCAAATCCTCTCTCTGGCATTTGCTCGCCTCCTTGGGTGGCAGAGCTACCACCGTCTTCTCCTTTTCGATGGCTTTCAACTCACACTGTTCATCAAACTGTGGAAAAAGCAGGATGGCTGTTAAGCAAGTTGAGATTTGGTACTGATGCATCTTTTTAAAGTATAATGTGCACACAGAAAATGAGCACAGCTTAAATGTACAGATCGAATTCTCTCAAACTAATCCGCATAACCGGCCTCCAAAACAAGGACACAGACATCACCGGTCCCCAGAAGCTCCTGCAGGCTACCAAACCACCGGAAGGGGAATGGCCACCATAATCTCTGTCACAGGTTAGTTTGGCCTGGGTTTGAACTTTATATAAGTGGTCACACGTAATACACATCATTTCACATCTGGTTTCTTTCATTCGGCGCTGTTGGTGCGAGTCATGCAGAATGTGGCATGCAGCAACGGTTTGCTAGTTTTCATGGCCGCACTGTGCTCCACTGAGTAAGCAGAGCAGCACCCCCCTCTTACCCCCTCTTACCCCTGAAACCATGTATCCACGGTTTCAGTTGCCCACAGTCGACCATGGTCCAAAAATATTAAATACAAAAGTCCAGAAATAAGTTATGAGTTTTAAATTGCTCGCTATCCTGAGTCGTGTGTTGAAATCTCATGCCGGCCCACTCCATCCCTCCTAGGATGAGAATCGTCCCTTTGTCCAGTGTACCCGTGCTGCACACTGTCCCCATGCGTTAGTCACTTTTGTTGCCTTGGCAATCTGATTGATTGTCCATGCATCATAGTGCTCATGTTCAAGTAACCTGTATTTTACTTAACAATGGCCCTAAAGCACAAGAGTAGCTGGCAATTCAGATATGCCCTCAAAAATCATAAAGTGCATCCTTTAAATGAAAGGTATGTATGTACAGAGAAAAATGTAGTTATATAGGATTCAGTACTTTTCGAGGTTTCAAGCATTCACTGGGTGTCTTGGGACATATGCCCAGCAGATAAATAGTGATGCTGGACATTTGGCTTGTTTCCGGTTGTTGGGTAACACTGATGCATCTGTCTTTTAAAGCAACCTTATTTAACAGAATTGGAACTTACGAAGCTGACAGAGCAGGGCAACAATTTACATATTTAGGACCCTGAACCTTGAATTTCTGGGATTCTCAATCAAGCATGAAGCATGTTATAGAGAGTGCCCCCTAATGGTGACAGATGGTATCACAGCCCATTCTATGAGTTGTTTGGAATAACCCAAGAAAAGGGAGGAACCCAGCTGAGCTCTCAGTGTCTGACAGGCTTGGGAAGAAGCCATATGAAATACCTGGAGGGCATGGGAGGGTAAAACACAGAGGAGACCTCGGAATCATGAAAACATGAAGTGTTTTTGCCAAATATTCTGAGTATTCCTATACCCAGGACATGATAATCATCTTTTCCTTTTCCACCAGGTTGTTGGGCTCTTGGAAGGAGGAAGGGGAGAAAGGCATTGGGTAATCTCTTCCCTCTTCTTCCAGCTAGGACACAGGTGACAAATTCCTCTTCCTGCCAGAGCACATTCCCACCCCCCCACCTACCCACCACACACACACACACACACACACACACACACACACAGGATCTCCCGAATGCCTGACTGGCTTAGAGAAGCCCTGCCACCCACATCCGTTCCGGGCGTGCTCCTCACTCACGCCTCTGACCAGGAAAGAGCAGTGACTGCTCAGGTCTTTCACCGGCTCTTCCGTCGCTGTGAGCTTTGCTTGAGTCACCGTTATGGTCACTACACAAGATTTACCTTTAGGAAAACCGTGTCTCACAATATGACACAGAATGTTTCCTTTGTTCTCAAGAACTGGTTCCATCATACCAGACAAAGTGCTCGGTTCTTGCTCACACCACAGACAGAGGCGTCCTGGGGTTTTGGGACCTGCCCTGTGGCTGGTCTTGGTCTTGCCATTTCTTTCCAGCCTTGACCACACCTGATTCACTTTTTGTACAGCATCCTAAGTGCCCCTGAGAAATGTAAACCCAGTCCCCCCCACCCCCAGCTCTCTCTCTTATACACACATAGACACACGCCATGCTTGAGACACCTGGACAGACTCCAGTTGCTCTTGGAAGAACACCTGACAGTCCTTGCCATGGCTTCGGCCACCCTGCCCCACGCGTACCCCCTATGCCGTCCTTTACAGAATCCGGGTCTTGTTTGGGGCAGCCTAGCTGGCAGCCCACTTCATAGGCCCATGAGACACAGTGCTGTCCGTTGGAGGAGTCCTGCGTCCCCCCAGAAATGGGCCCCTCCAGTGGCCTTGAGGGAATCCCATGCACACTTTCCTGGCTGCCACACCATACTCTAAAGCAGGGAACCTCAGCCGGGAGCAAGTTTGCCCCCAGGAAACTTTGGCAACATCTGGAGACACATTTGGTTATCATAACTGGGGGCATCTGGCAGGGAGCCGCGGACATGCTTCCAAACACCATCCAGTGCACGGGACAGCTCCCACCACAGGGGATGGTCTGCAACAAAAGCGTCAGGAGTACCTAGGGTAAGCAGCTCCGCTTCTGAGACAGATGGATTAGTCTGTCTTGATATCTTCCCAGACCGGATTAGTCAACCTGCTCTAACTTCTGTGCATTCAGTAAATATTCCACAAAGAGCCAGCAACCTAAAGAACCAGAGGGACTCAGGGGTATGGTGGCCCCAGGCCCGGTGGAGATGGCATCTCTCTGTGACCTTGTCTTGCTGGGGACTGAGTTTCTCTGAGAGGTCAAGGAGTCCCCCAGGAGCTCTAAAATGTGCATGGAGACTTGGATCTATGTGGTTTTAATAAATGCCATAACTACAGGAAGGAGAATCGTGAATTCTATTTTTTAAAATCCTCCTTGATTGGCATTTGACACTAATCTCAAATAATTCTCTATATTTTCACTTTTTTAAAAAGGTCCATCAATAGATAATTTTTTTAAAAGGTGGTCTACTCGTACGCTGGAATACTATTCAGCCATGAAAAGGAAGGAAATTCTGACGTGCTACAACAAGGACAGAATTTGAGCGAAACAAGCTGGTCGAAAAAGGACAAGTAGTATGTGATTCTGTGTGAATGAGGTATCTAGAATAAACAAATTCATAGAGCCAGAGAGTAGGAGGTGGCGGAGGAGGGGCAGTTAATATTTAATGGGGACAGAGTTTCAGTTAGGGACGATGAAAAAGTTCTGGATGTGGACAGTAGCAATGGTTACAGAGCAGTGAGAATGTACTTTGTGCTGCTGGGCTGTACACTTAAAAACGGTCAAGCCAGTACATGTTATATATATTTTACCACAGTGAAAAAATCCAGGTCAACAACAACAAAAATACCGAAGAACCCACTCCCCTGCCGGCGTGGGTCAGGCTAGGCGGAGTTCCCACCCTTTCTCAGGAACCCATGGGCTCTGAGAGGCACAGGGCTATCCCCGTGCTGGGAGCCGGCTGAGTGGCTGAAAGAGTCTGTGTGGCTGGGGGGAGGGACGGGGACAGGCAGGGGCGGCCTGGCTGAGGGGACTCCTGCCGTGGGGGCAGAGTCTGAGCCCCCAGCAGGAAAGCACCTGCACCCTGCAGGTATGTGACCAAGAGAACTGAAAATGAGGACTCAAGTGAATACGGCACCGTGGACGTGGTGAATACGACACTGTGGACATGGTGAATACGGCGCCGCGGACGTGGTGAAGACGGCACCGTGGACATTCATAGCGGCACCGTGGACATGGTGAAGACGGCACCGTGGACGTGGTGAACACGGCACCGTGGACATTCATAGCGGCACCGTGGACATGGTGAAGACAGCACCGTGGACGCGGTGAACACGGCACCGTGGACATTCATAGCGGCACCGTGCTCAGCAGCCCACACACCCAACAACGCACCGTGAAAGAGTACAATGAGCTCCAGCCATACAACGGAATATTATTCAGCCCCAAACGGAATGAAGTGCTGACACATGCCATGTTATGAATCGAATCGTGTCCTCTCAAAACATACCCTGAAGCCCCAGACCCCAGTACCTGGGGGAGGGGGAATAGGGCGTGACTGCGGATGGGCGTGAGGTTTCCTTCAGGGGTGACAAGGACGTTCCGGGGCCCTCTCTCGGCGGTTCCATAAGGTAGTGTTTGCACAGCGCTGCAAATGCCCTAGATGTCACTTTAAAATGGCTTATTTCATGATCTGTGAATTGCACCTCAATAAAATAAAAAGTTAAGCCATTTTCAGGTTACAGATAGGAACTCCCTCCACAACCTTGAACTACCTGGAGGTCTCAGACCTCCGCCCTTCCCAGCTCTGGTGGCCAACCTTCTCCTTGGTCTCCATTCTCACCCTATGAGGGTGTCAACGCTGTTTTAGGTTTTCCACCTTACCCAGAATCCCGTCTGGGCTACGCCCTGGAATTAGCCATACTCACTCCTCTCATGTGTCAGTCACGCTCAGGAACAAGTGGCCTACACTCGCCGCTTCAATTTCTCACCTCCCATGCACCTCTCAACCCGCTTCCCAGGGCCTCCCAGGTCCCTCCTGTGTTCCGAGGCTTCTGGGACGGGGTCCAGGACCCAAAACATCACCGGCGAGGGCTCACTCCACCTCACTGCAAGGCTGTCATTCTCAGAAAGCAGAGCCCTTGGACCCGGAACTGAGCATGTGGCCTCTGTCCTCTACCAGCAGGTGGGTGACCTGCTCAGGATGCTCAAGTGTGGTCCGCTCTCTCCCGTAAGAGCGCACAGTTTGGAGATGTCTGTCTGGTTGGAATCACGGCATGTTCTGTTGGTAACTAGAGAGGCACACCCGGTGGAGACCAGGCGCCCTCGGCAGCACCCCTGATTCTTGCTCCCTGTTAGAGCCAGTTCAGGGTGGAACGCCCTCCCTTCTCCTTCGTGTCTCCTTTTCTGAAGTTCTTTTTTTATTGAGGTGAGATCCACAAACATAAACTTAACCATTTTACAGAGTTCAGTGACACTGTGCACATTCACCCTGTTGTCCAGCCACTGCCTCTATCTAGTTCTAAGACATTTCCGTCACCACAAAGGAGACCCCGCCCCATTATCAGTCACTCTCCATCCCCTCCCCTCCAGCTCCTGGCAACCACCAATCTGCTGTCTGTCTCTGCGGCTTTACCTACTCTGCATTATTCCACATAAATGGAATAGCACAGTATGTGCCCTTTTGTGCCTGCTTTGTAACCCCCAAAGTGTGGCTGGCCCACGGCTGACAGACCCAGGCTCGCGTGCCAGGGCAGGCGATGGCAAACGGGGCCTCCCTGAGCCCCAAGGAAATACTGCGGAATGAGGACGTTTTAGAGCATTTTCACTGAGCAAAGACAGCTCGGTGCCAATATTTAACCTGGCGGAGGCTTCGGAGGGAAGCGCACAGGGCAAACACGGCTGAGACATGAGCTGGCTGAGGAAGGAGCAGTTGGCACCTGGGGGTGGACCAGCCTCCCTGAGCCAGGGCTGAGCTTTCCCTGTCCTTCCATCCAACTCAGAGATTCGGTTCATTTCAAATCCTGACTGAGTTAGATCCCAGTGATTACTTCCATGTTTAACGACTGACATAAACTTTTATTTCTTCAATCTATTTGTCCAAAACCTCGCCTTGGCTGTCTCAGTTCCCCCCTTCTGAAAGTGGGGGTTATAACAGCAGGGACTCCAAAGTTGGAGAACCACTGGGATCTTGTAAAAATGCACCTGCTGTGGCCTGACCCCAAGCCAGCCGAGGAGTGGAGCCCAGCCACAAGGATTCCTAGTAGCGCCAGGTGGTTCTCATACGCAGCCAGAGCCTACCTAGCTGAGGACACTTGGCTGGGAGACACATTCAAACAGCAGCCCCACAGGGTCCTGTTCTTAAGGGGCTACTGTGTTGGAAGACAGAAAAGCCCGGGGCCTGCTGGCTGAGTGCCAGGCGGGGAGTGCCCAGGGCCCCGGGGGAGCCGTGGGTGTCCAAGCAGGGGAGGGAGGCCCTTCTGCTTCCCAGAGGGGAAGTGAGGGTGAGGCCCCAAGTCTTTCTGGAAGTTGGACAGTCAAGGGAAGGAGATGACAATGAAGGGGCGCCCAAGAACAGCTAACATTGTCATGACGATAAAACAATACAACCCTGGCTGCAGCAATCAGTACTAACGACACAGCAGATGTAACTGCTAATGTTGGCTGCCAGGCGTCCTGCCAGCGCTGGACTTGCACCATCTCATTCAGTCATCACGGCTGCCCTTGGACGTGGATGTGGTTCCTATGCCCACCCTGCAGGTGAAGAAATGGCTGAACCGGCTGGCTCCCCAGCCAGCACCTCCGTCACTGCTCCATAAAAGCATGAGAAAACTTCTTTGCATGTTTTGTATGTCGTGCAGATGGAAGGAAACAGGAAAACATTTCGGGGCTTCCAAGCAGAGCAGAGGGAGAGGGCAATGGGAGTCGGAGATAAGCCAAATCTGACTGATGTTCCGAAATGACATCCACGTCCTAATCCTCGGAACCTGCGAACACGCGACCGTACGTGGCAAAAGGGACTTTGAGTATGTGATTTAGTTGTGGATTTTGTGATGGGGAGATGATTCTAGATGATCTAGGTGGGCCAGTATCACAAGGGTCCTTGTTTATAAGAGGGAGCGGGAGGGTCAGACACAGACATGTATCCACAGAAGCGGAAGCTGGAGGGATATGGATACTGGCTTTGAAGATGAAGGAAGGGGCCATAAGCCGAGGGATGCAGGTGGCCTTCAGAAACTGGAAAAAAAAAAGGCAAAGAAACAGACTTGTCCCTGGAGGCTCCAGAAGGAATGCCATCCAGCTGACACCTTGATTTTAGTCCACTGAGACCTATAAAAGAGTGTGTACAGTTTTATGTGCCCAATCTGGCTGTTTGCTACAGCAGCCCAAGGAAACCGGCACACCATCACCAGAAGCCCCAGGAGGGAACCCCGCTGCCTGAGCTCCCAGACCCCCAGTCTGCCTTCTGCCCAGCTCGCTGCCGCGCCACTGGACCTCCAGCACTGGACTGTCATCCTCAGTGGGAAGTGGCTGGTGTTCCCTCACTACACCTGAGTGCCCAGCACAGTGCTTGGCAAATAGAAGGTGCTTGAAAATGTTTATGGAAGGGAGGGAAGATGAGGCAAGTTCTGAGCTGCCTGGAAGGGCTCAGTGCCCTGTGCCAGGAGCCACACAAGGACTAGAGGGAGCAGTGAGCGGCAAGGACATTGTATGTACAGACGGCCGAGGGGGCAGCAGTTAGAAGTCTCAGGCATGAGTTATGAGTTACAAAGCATGTGCTTCCTTTTTAACTTTTATTTATTGATTTTAAAGAGAAGGATTGGTTGTTCCACTTATTTATGCATTCATTGGTTGTTTCTTGTATGTGTGGTTGATTTCTGGTATGTGCCTTGACCAGGGATCAAACCCACAACCTTGGCATAAGAGGACGGCGCTCTACCCAACTGAACTGCCTGCTGCACTGTTTCTCTCAGTGGTGGCTGAGCAACTGCCTGGTGCTGTGGCCAGGACAGCCGGCCCAGGTCCAGGCACAGTCTTCTCTCACTTACTCACTCCTCATTCACCCACTTCTTACTGTGTGCAAGAAACTACTGTACGCCTGGTGTCTTGGGAAAGCAGACGTAGTCCCTGCCCTAAACTGAGAAATTATATAAGCAAGTTTATTGAAGAGAATAATGAGGACTAGTAGGAAAAAAAAAGAAAGAAAGAAAGAAACCATAGAAGTACCAGAAGAAACCATGGACTCTATTTAAAAAAAAAAAATCTTAAGGTAAGAAAGGACTTTCTGAGCTCAAGACAAAACCAGATGCCATGGAGAAAGAGACTGATAAATTCACTCCAGAAAGATGGCATTGTCTTCTGTGGAAAGCACTGCATGCTCAGCCTGCAGATAAAAATGCAGTGGGGGAAATTCGCAGCACTGACCAAGAAGACTCTTCCCAAATAAAGAGCTCTCACCGATAAAGACAGGAAAAGACTACCAGCTCACGGTTGTAGGACATGGGCAAAGGATAGAAGCTCGGAGCTCAGAAAGGGAATGATAAGTAACTAAAACATGAAAAGATCATCAAATTCACTTAAAAGAAGAGGCACATATTTAAGACTCCAGTATACCATCCTTCACCTCTGATAGGAGAGGTTCGAGAAGTCGGTAACTTGAGGTGCTAGGCAGAGGCGGTGGGGGACAGAGCCTCTCGTCTGGAGGTGGTGGGGGAGTTGGGACAAGTCCTGATGAAGGGCAACTTGGCAGCAGCAAAGTTAAAAATGGACCAGCTCTCGTAGTTTCTTTTTCACAGACACTTACTGAAGGATGGCATCCGTTCTGTCACTTGGTGCAATATTGTGTGACAACCAAGTACTGGGAATGACACACACGTCCACTAGCAAAGAACGGATCGAATCAAATGAACCATGGTGCCGCCACAGCATGAAGCGTTGTGCGGCCGCTGAAATGCCATCGTGAGCTGGTTGAAGGCTGAGACTTCTCCCTTCTGACACGGCTCACGGCAACTCCACAAACGCAACGAAGAGCAGATGAAGCTGCACCAAATTCACAGAAGATCAACTGAAAATCCTCATCAAAGCATTCCATCAAAACCCTTAACCCAGGCTACACTATCAAGCAAAAGCTTGCTCTAGAAATGGACACTGAAGAGCCTGGAATCCAGATTTGGTTTAGAATCGAAGAGCTGGGCACCGAGTCCAGAAAAGATCAGAACCTGAGGAGGACTTAGAAGCATGCTAAGACAGAGATCGCCCGGTGGAGAAGGTTCGCAGGCAAGAAGGGAGATGGTGTTGTGCCGTTTGCACTCCCTCCCACTCACACACCCTCCCACTTGCACACCCTCACCACAGCACGGCAAACAACGGTTATCCTGGGACTGGCTCCAGAGGGTGACTTGCAAAGGAAAATGGGGTTCCAGAGTCAAGAGTCCAGATCTGGTTTCAAAAGCAAAGAACTAGATTCCACATCCAGAGAAAAAAAGAATGTGGTGAGCATTTAGAACAGAAACAAGACCGGGAACGAGATCTCTGACACGAGAGGGCTCAGGGCACAGAAGCCACACACAATGGCATCCATCTCAATGGCAACTGTCTTATTTCTCTGAGGCCAGAATGGGATGGACCCAACGACAAATCAGTGTATTTGATGTCATCCGCCTGGGCTCCAAATCGCTCTCACTCTTCCTAGGAAAATACCCTTCTAAACATACCTTCAGCTTCTCCAAAAGCTGAGTCTGGACATGGTAAACAGGACTTCGGGAGGAAGATACAAGGCATCACACAGCCCTACCGATGGATGGCTCCACAGTTCAGCAGCTGTCGAGGGCCACGGAAATAATTCCTATCTTTAAAAAAAATAACATCATGGCCCTGGCTGGTGTGGCTCAGTGGATTGAGTGCCAGCCTGCGAACCAAAGGGTCACCGGTTAGATTCCCAGTCTAGGGCACATGCCTGGGTTGCAGTCCAGGTTCCTAGTAGTGGGTGTGCAAGAGGCAACCACACATTGATGTTTCTCTCCCTCTCTTTCTCCTTACCTTCCACTCTAAAAAAAATAAATAAAAATCTTAAAAAAAATAAAATCATAAAAGATTTTTATGATGACTTTCCTATATGGAAAACATTAAATATATACTGAAGTATAACCTACATCCAGTCACGTGCACCCACGTGGGTGCCCTTCTGCACACGTATACACCGGGATCTCTCCTGCTCCCGGAAGTTCCCCTCGTGCCTTGTCCCGGCTGAAACCCTGCGAAAGCTGACCCACATTTGGACTTCAATCAACACGGATTTGCTCTGCCTATTTTGGAACCCCATCTAAATGAAACTCACACACTCTTCCATCTGGCTTCTTTTAGTCAATGTCGTTTTAGCAAGATTTGTCCGTGTTGTTCCATAAAGCTGGTTCCATACCTGTAAGTCATTCCCTTTTGTTGCTGTGTGGTATTGCACCTATCCCACTGCGTGGGTATCCCCTAATCTATTTAACAATTTGCATGTGATTGGGCACGCGGGTCCTGTCTGGTTTGGCCTGTTAGACACAGCACTGCCGAGAACAGCCTTTGAGCAGACAAGCCCTCGGCTCTCCTGGGCACACACCCAGAAGTGGAAATGCTGGGCCACAGGTATGCGCTCCTTTAGTAACAGTAGACACTGCTAGTCAGTTTTCCCAAGGGGTCATCTCACTAGCAATAGATTGGGAAGGAAAAAAAAAAGCACACAATATTGTAACACATTAGCCTTAAGTAAAATAAAAAAGGAGAAGAATCTGTATTTGCTTGTTTATAAGGCACATCTCAAACTGGGCCTGGAAGACACAGGCAGTGAGAGACTCCGACTAGACCCGCTTTTGTACCTTTTTGAATCTTAAACCACAGTAAGAATGGATGATGCAAAGGAGGAAAAACCAGAGCTGACGAATCCTGGGGGCGGAGCCGGTGCAGGAGGGGAGGGGGCTTCCTAGTAATAGGGATGCTCAGAAAATGAACAAGCAGATGAACAGATGTTAACTCAGGAAGGTGGAGAGAGGAAAAGCCCCAGGCAGGCCACAGTGTGGGCGAAGGCTGTGCCCAGAGGAGCCAAGAGGAGGCCACCCTGATCTCTGTGCAGCACAGAAAACAGGGGCTCAGATCCTGGGCCAAGAGCCTCACAGATGAACTCACAGGCCTGCGCAGCACCATTTAAAGTGAGCAGGAAACCCCCCTACATATCGCCGGGCCCACATCTCACCAATCTGGGCTCTGATTCTAGTTACCTTGACTGCCGGCTCTGTGATCCTCAGCAAGTCCCCTGACTGCCCTGAGTCTCAGCTTTCTCCTCTGCAAAATGGGGATACGGAGCCCCACACTGAGGACTGCTGAGGCAGGCAGGGCTTCTTCAATTCCAGCCTCAGGTCAAGATGGGTTTCAGAGATATTTCCCAGTTCCTGAAATGATATCTAGGTACTGTTTGTGATGTGTGTGTGTGCGTGATGGTGGTGCGCCCCCAGGCAGCAAAGAACCATGACAGAACAAAATGAGACATCCAGAGTTCGCATCTTGTTCACAGGCGGCCAGGGCAGTCAGGGGCCAAGTGAGGAGGTGGCCAAGCTAGGCGGTGGCCGGTTCAACTGCGAGCCAACAGGTGGCTGGCAAGGTGAGGAGACGGGTTTAGTACAGGAAGACTGTTAGATAAGTAAATATGCTGAGGGACATGGGAACTGCCCTTCTCACCAGTGGTAAAGGAATTACTAATACAGAAAGAGCTGGCACCGGCCTTGTGGAATTTACTGCAGTGGAATCTATGGTTTTCCACACCCACGTGCGTGTGCGCAGCTCCTCTGAGAGGGCCCAGAAGCCACGACACCCCAATAGTGTGAGCACACCTCACACCAGATCTGGTTTTCCATGCCATTCTTGCAGTAAAAAGAGTCCAGAATCCTGGGCGAGGTGGCTGAACCAGGGGAGGTCCCAAATGAGCCTGGGATTTCTTATTATGCCAGAAAGTAGGGACAGGCTCCAAGAATGATGGACAAAATTTCCAGAATTCACAGATGTCACCATGAAAGGCTCCAGTTGGCCAAATCTGGGATGATCTGGGCATCGAAATCAGACAGGAACACATTTCCATGTGCTTAATAAATTAGGAATCCATGACTTCACAATGATACATGAATGAATAAGCAAATGATCACATCAGAAGAAGAAAGGGGTAGCTCTTCCTTATACCAGAACACCAGGTCATAAATGAGGGAGGAATGATGGGATTAGAACACCATCGAGGAAGTAAGTCATCGACTCAGGCAAGGTACCTCAATAGATGCTAAAACTAAAGAGTGAAAATGGTCTGAGCAATAGGCTACGGACAGCCTCAATTGTCTGCAGCGCTGGTCCCGGTTCCTGGGAGAGCGGTACGACCCTGGGCAAGTTCCTGCACTCGCTAAGCCCCAGATTTCTGCAGGGATGTTTGTAAGGATTCGAACCAGCATGGTGCCTCTGATCATTGGAACGCTGTTCTCATCATTAAGACAGGAAACCATCTAGATGCCCATCAATAGGGGTGGGTTAAATAAAAATGCCCACGCAGCAAGAACACTGCTCCTGACTTGTTAATACTGCAGGAATGACTCCATGTATGTTTTTAAAAACATACAGGGTTGGATGTGAGTGATAATTACTGCGATCAGGTGCTGCCCAAAATGCTTTCCGCCACCACACCATTCCACCGCAGATCTCTGACGTGTACAGAGGGAAAAACAGAGGCATGGCAAACTGAGGAATTCGCTCCAGGTCTCACGCTGGCAAGTGGCAGGACCAGAAGCTGCATCCAGGTAACCTGGATCGCAGACTCTAATGCTCTTAACCACAGCCTTTCTAGAACTGCATAGAAAAGGGGCCAGGAGAGCCCATGCAAACAGTAATCTGATTACTGCCAACTGATTAGATGCAAAACAGTACCTACCCCCCATCAACACACAGACCACGAAGGAAAGTGGGAGCAATGTGGGGGAGTGAAGGAGTTTCACATTGTACAAAGTTTTCTTGTGGTTTATGAAAAAGATTATGACAAGTTTAGAAAAGAAGAAAGCAAGGGAAGGAAAAAAGTATGTGTAGTTCCTGGTTGACAAAAGAAGGAGATTGAAAAAAACTAATAATTCAATGAAGGTGAAACTGTCATTCAAATGTCAATATGCTGGTTTTGGGGGGAGGGATGTACAGGGAGGGACAGTCACAATGCATTGGTGACAACAATCACAGACACATTGAAGGGGTGAGAGCTTCTCAGTGGCTCGGAGAGAAGAACAATGGAGTCATTGCCCAATGCGTGGCTGAGACGTCAGTGAGTCAGCTCTGAAATGATGAACCATTGAGAAGGGCCATCGCACTGCTGGCAGGACTTCACGTGAATCCACTCTCTGTACACAGTAATTGCCACAGCCGATGAGCACCAAGTATGGTAATCAAGAGCAACTGAAGAAATATTCTTTCCGCAATGCCCAGCGCTCGTCTTATCTTCAAGTGAACCAGCCAGTTCTACAGTTAGCCGTGGATGGCCTTTCAGAGGTTGCTTAGCTGGCAGCTGCGCTCAAGTAGGAGGCCAGTTGTTCTAAACTGAACCAGCAAACAATTTCTTGGGATATTGAAATGCCATTTTGTACATGTACTTGTAATTAGACATTCTCAGCACAAGCATTATCAAAATCCAATCAAAAAGTCTAAATAAAGACTAGAACTCAAAACTGATAAAAACACTAGCAAACATAGGTAACTCTGAAGCAGTCTATGTGTCAGATGTGTTCTGGTTTTGATGTGAATGATCTCATTTAAGAAACTATTTGTTCCTACTACTGTGGTAGGCAGCCTCTAAGACAGCCCCCAATCATCCCTGCCTCCCCATATGCACCCTTATAATCCCTGCCCCTTGGGAACAGGCTGCTAGACCACTCATCCTTGGGGAAGCATCCTTGAGGCCGCCCTGAGGGTAGGACCGCACAGCCAGGGTCCGAGACCTGCAAACAACCACAGGAGTGAGCCCGCAAGCTGATCCTTCCCCCTTCCCTTACCCACGGCTGTTGCAACCCAATCTTCACCCTCTCCAGCCCCAGTACATAGCGCAGGGTGGAGCCATGCAGTCTCGGTTAAGAGATAGGAGCCCTGAGGGTCAGAGATAACTTCCCCAGAGTCATCCTGCAAGCAGGAATTTCTGGTCCAATGTTCTCCTTACCCAACAATCAGGTCAGCAAAGAGAAGCTTTTTCCCTGGCAATTAAGGGGGTTTCTCCTACACCTCTCTTTTCAATCCCCTGGAAATGCAGCCAGAAATGAGGTGTCTTTGGAGTAATGAGAACCGTGCTTACTTCCAGTGCTTCTAACTCTGGCTCCACCCTAGTCCCCATCTCGACCACCTGTCCCTGCCTGGTTACTCTGCTCTTTGTTCTCCGTCATACCTGAGATGGAGACCCCGGGGTCTTAAAGAACAACACTTCTCTCCAACTGAAGAGACCCAGAAGGAGACACAGCAAGTTCTCAGTAATAACAAAGATGGGGGAGCGACTCGGCAAAGCACTCGGGAGGTTCAGCGATCGCCCAGGACGCCGCGTACAACTCGTGCCCAGAAAAGAGTTAGGACTGCTGTGGAAACAACCACCGTAGCAAACTTTGCTTGTTTTTCAAATTTTCTTCAGAGGAAAAACAGTTCAGACTAGAGGGTGTCAGTGTGAGAGCAAAGGAGGTGTTCAGGCTGTGAGCTGAGCTGGCAGTAAACAGGCCGCCTCACCTGGCCCGCCTCCCTCCGTCATTACACCCCCCATTTACCTTCATTGCAATTTCCTGGGTTTGTACAAGGCTACCTTTAGTGACAGGACCCTTTGTTTCTCAGCCTGCCTTTTCAGCCATCAGTATGCCTGGTTGCCTGGGTCATCAGTATGCCCGTCACCCTACACTGCCGAGTTGTCACACACCTGTGTAGGGTGCAGCTGAGAACACAGGTCCGCAACCAGGTGGGTCAGCCCCTGCCCCTCCACACCTATAGGCAGGTCAAGGCCTGCCCCACCCTTGAGGGCCCATCTTAAAAGCTTTGGGGGAATGAAGTTCACTTTGGTGCAGAGCTCAAACTCACCCCAGTATCTCTGTTCATGTTATTTCATACCTGGCACACCTGGATGATACCTGGGGGCACCTGGACATCTCATAAAATCTGGTCGTAACCAAGTACACATCAGGAGGGTTTGAAAAATACCCAGCTCAATGCAAACATCAGACAATGAAAATAAAAAAATATAGAATAAGAATGTAGAAAAGGCAAAAAAAAAACCCACAAAAGCCCTGGGTGGTATGACTCAGTGGACTGAGCGCTGGCCTGAGAACTACACGGTGGCAGGTGTGATTCCCAGTCAGAGCACATGCCCGGGTTGTAGGCCAGGTCCTCAGAAGGGGGCGCACGAGAGGCAACCACACATTGACGCTTCTCTCCCTCTCTCCCTCTCTACCCCTCTGTCGAAAATAAAGTACATAAAATATTTAAAAAATTAAAAAAGGCAATCATGTTGGCAACCTAACTTCAAACTCCTTTAACAAAACACATCGTCCTGCATATAAATAGAGAAATGGATTTTGATAAAATAATGAAACTCTATAACCAATCCATGTTTAACCCACACATCGCTTCAGAAAAACAGAGATTTGAGAACTGCTGGTTACACGGTCCTGTGGTCTATTGCCCTAGCGCCAGAATTCACGTGATAAAGTGCACAAATATTTAGGGATCTGACAACTGAAGTGTTTTGACTATTGTCATTCTTTGGAAGGAAAATTAAATATTTGAAATCAAGTCTTTCCAGATGATCTTTTTCATTAAAAAAGTAAATTTAACCCTGGCAGGGTGGCTCTCTGGGTTGGAATATCGTCCTGTACACCAGAGGTTGCAGGTTCCATCTCTGGCCGGGGCGCTCACGATCAATGTTTCTCTCTCTCTCTCTCCCCTCCTTCTTCCCTCCCTTCCTCTCTCTCTAAAATCAATAAACATATCCTCTTGTGAGGATTAAAAAGAAAGTAAACTTAATTTTCTGTTTTCCCTTCACCATTCAAAAGGCAGCGCTGTATTCTCAGGAGCACCTGCAGAGGAATTTTATCTGTGAATGACTGCTTAAGCTGAAAACAAAGACACTACAATGTCCCAGAGATGCTTTTGCAGAAATTCAGCGCCCTCCGCTCTTGTGCCATGCTGCGAGTTCTGTGTACAATCTAAGGAGAAAGCTGTAGGGTCACCAGTCACCACTGTCACTTCTGGCTTCTCCAAGTGGAGGGGCTTTCTGGGGACAGTGTTGTCACAGTTTGTCAGCTGGTTAAAAACTCCCCTCCTGGAGATGCCTGTTGGTTCATCCTAGAGGGCCCACCTGGAGGTTGAGAAGTCAACATACAAATCCCAGTGGCTTTTAAAAAGGACGCTGGAGACATGAGAAGCGAAGCGGGGAGGCCTGGCTACTGTCACCTTGTCACCATCATTGCTACTATTGGCAAAACACGTGCCCTACAGTTCTCTGCTGCTGCTGCTGTTTCTTATGTCACTTCCCCCCCGCCCCCATTTCAAATAGCTTTTAAAAATCCGTATAGCAGCCTAGGTGTTGGAGACCCAAGAATTTCAATTCTTCGAAGCTGGAGAAGCAGAGGGTCATTTGCTAGCTGTGTACACTTTGTGGGATGTATTGAACATGTTTTCCCCTCAGTGTCTTTTAATATATCTTTATTTTATCTATTTATTTTAATTGATTTTAGAGAGAGACAGAGACATCAATTTTGTTGTTTCACTTGTTTATGCATTCATTAGTTGCTTTCTTTGTATATGCCCTGACTGGAGATTGAACCCGCCACGCTGGCGTATCAGAACGACGCTTTAACCGGCTGAGAGACTCGGCCAGGGCCTCGCCCTCAATTTCGCGTCCACGAAATGGGCTGGAGGCGGAGGGCTAAGGGGCGAGGGTGCCTGGCCCAGAGCAGAAACGGGAGCGAGCTGGCGTTGCTATGAGGACAGCTTCTCTCTAGAACCAGGGGGAGGAGGGCGGCTGGAGGAGAGCAGCCCACTGCGCGCCGACAGGATTTGGGGGTGGGGTGCGGTGTGGTGGAGGGTCAGGTACCACGTCCTACGCCCGGTGGGCCAGACTCACCAAGGTTTCCAACTCGCCCCGCTCCAGCGGCTCGTACTGATGGCCCGCGCCGGAGAAGCCGAGTTTCTGCAGGAACTTGGAGAAGCGTGTCTCAACCATGGTGAGCGGGCGGAGGCCCCTCGCCCAGCCTCCTGTCCCGCCGGCGGCCGCCCCTGCGTGACTGTCTCGATCCCTGGCGAGGCCCGGCCTGACTGCGCGCTCCCAAGCCTCCTGGGCCAGGTCCAGGTTACCAGGGAGCCGCCTACCTGCCCGCCGCAGGTGAGGCCCCGCCCCGGGGCGGGGCTGCGCACCGGGTGGCACTCTGTGCACCTGGCCCTGCCCCGCCCCGCGAGTTCGCTGGGGACTCTCAGGAGAGCAATGACCCACGGAGACCCGGGGAGCTGCGGCGGCGCCTCAGAACTCGGGCTGTTTCCCAAACTTGCCAGATCATGAGAATCACCTGGACGGGGAGTGGGGAGGAGGAGGAGGAGCAAACGCTTGTTTAAAATGCAGATTCCCGGACACTTCCCTACCTTAAGTCCTTGGCTCTGGAGCAGGCGGGAAAGCAGGACTTTAACAAGCGCCCATGTAATTCTGGGGAGCTCAGTGGTTAACTTCAAGGCGCTGGGAGTAAGGTGGACAGGACCTGAGTCAGACTCCTACCACTGCTGTCGCCTTGTCCTGAGCAGTGGCTCCCTGGTCTGTAATGAAATAAAGCCAAGACCTGACCTGGCCCGGGGCAGGGGGGGGTGGGGGCAGGGTGCCTTGGGAGTGAAACCCAGAAATGGGAAGGGAGTTCAAGGGCCTCCGCCCCCAGCCTTTGTGCTCTGTGTAGTCTTGGGTGATCTTTGAGCCCTTTATTCTCACCTGCAGGATGGGTTTCGGCAGTTGCCAATTGTGGGACCTTGGGCAGTTTTCTTAAATCGTCAGAGCCTTAGTTTACCTATCTGTAAAATGGTCACCATGATATTGCCACCTTCATTGTAAAATGGGGGAGACTTAATGGACAGTGTTGCATTGGAAGGGCCCAGGGCATGGGCAGGGCTTGGCACACGGTGACTCGTGGTGTCATCACCATCACAGGGAAGCTGCTGGGCTCAGGTGCCTCCCGCAGTCTGTGAGTGAATGTTGTAGTGTAGATGGTGTCCAGCCTCCAAGGGGCTGTCCTGAAAAGGGTACAGGCTTTGGTTCATGCGGGAGTAGAATCCATAACAAGACCCACCACTTAGTAGGGAGGTGGCTTTGAGCAAGGTCGCTTTTCTCATCTATAAAGTGGGGTGACTTAAGGACTCACCATAGGACATGGCATGTGTATCTGTCTGTTAAATTGTGCTGCCCCTTTCTGGCACATATTTGCCACCTGTCTCAATGCAAGGAGTGGCCACTTCAGCCCCGTTCAGCCTAATGGGAAGGTGGTCCTTCTAGTTTATCCTACCTCTTTACAGAAACAAAAGCTGTCCAGTTCTACCAATTCCAACAAAGCCCCAAGAATAATGGAAAAAACAAAACTCTGGTGTATGTCAGTTCACATTTGAGCCTCAGGCTTGTCCCTTTCGGATGTGTGACCTTGGACAACTTTCTTCACCTCTCTCCACCTCAGTTTACTCATTCATGAAATGGGATGACAGTACTTACGTAGTCACAATCCCAGGAGAAAACAGATGGCACCCTCAAACTGAGTGATTCGGGGAGAGTGTGATAAACAGACTATTTGCAAAGGTGTGGGCAGGGCGTGGAGAAACCAGGGGGATTGTGCAATTTCCCAAGATTAGGCACAGTTAAAGAATGCTACCGCCCAGGGCCTGGAGAGCAAGAGGAGAAAGCAGTTAGTTGGAGGAGGTTGCTGCGCAGAGCTAGGAACTGAGGAGAGGGAAATGGCTCAGAAAGGCAGCCCTGGATGCAGCCTTCTGGGTCAAAAACTCAGAGAAGAAAGGAGGGGAGCGGAGAGAGGTCTGCAGGAGCAAAGGAGAGACAGCAGGCACAGCCTCACTGTCCTGTTGCACATGGATCTGAGCTAATGTTAGCATAGGTAGAGTAGCTAGCTGTACCTGGCATTAGTGGGTCCTTGGGAAATTCCATTATTAATATAAAAGAAGACATGGTAATTTGGCTCAGTTAGATCTCAGGTTCTTTCCCACTGGATTCTGTTATTTTAAGATAGTGTTTGATCCAGGGAAGAAAAAAATGCCTCGTTGGCATAGAACTTCATGCTCTCCCAAGGGTGTCATTTCTTCAGGGGGTGCAACACATACTGGGAGTGATGGGTGGGTCGAATGCCTTTCTCCTGAAAGCCCAGCCTCTTGGATCTGATCACCGTGGCCTCTGCTCCAACTCAGAGAGGTCAAGGCCGGAATTCAAGGATCAGGTTTGAGAACGCCCAGGGTATTCAGGACTCTGTGCAGTGAATATCGTGGAACACCTGGGCCTGTTGGGATGAAAAACATGGAGTAAACCACAGAGAAAGCAGTTACGTAGACAGGCTGTGTGACTGGAAGCAGGCGAATGGGTACCTTCAGGCTTCAGTTTCTTTAGTTTTTGTTTTTGTTGCGCTGTGATCAGAAAATGTAGCCTGAACACATGTCTACTAAATCACCTTAATTTGTGGAGATTTTGTGTCTGGTTTGTATGCAATTTTTTGTAAATATTTCAATGGCACTAGAAAAGTTGGTATATTCTTCATAAGGGTATTGATAAGCTGTATTCTTTTTTTGTAAATTAGTTCCATAGCTATTCATTCTTTTTAGTTATATTGTTTATGTCTTTATTTTCGTCTACTGATCTGACATAGGAAGACAATGAAGAGTGTAACACCTCACAGTCTAATTGCTTTTCTGTCCATTTTTTCTTTATATGTCTGAATGTTTGTTTTTGTATTATGCTTCTTTGTTGGTTAGTGCATATGATTTATCTGTTTGTTATAACTTTTGTAGCTGTTTAATGCCGTCTGCATCTTATTAAAACACATTCCTTAAATTCTACTTTGTAGAGTTGATATTGCCACCGTTTCTTCCCATGTCTTAGATCTGTGTGATCTGTACTTGCTCTTATTTTTGCTGCCTTTTTCCATTTTCCACCAGACTGTAAGCTCTGAGAGAGCAGGAACTCTTCATCATTGGGTCTGCCAGCGTCTGGCATAGTAGACAAAAATATTTATTGAATACGTCTCTCTCATAAACAGCAGGTCCTTGAACTGTGTTTGTATTTAATTTGAGATTATTAGCTTATAATAGGGAAATGTATTGTGTCTACATTGGATGGCTCTTACCATGAGACCAACTTCTATCGTCCTCATTCACGTTTTATTTCCACGCTTTTTGAGATATTTGACGTTCTTTATTTACTGTCATCTTGTACCTTGAATTCAGAATACACATCCCATTGAAAATTTTACTAGGAGTAATCTGAAAACATTTCAGACATAGAGGCAAATACTTACAGCGTCTCTTTTGATTTCCTCTTACAGATGTAAAGGAATTTTGTTTGTAGTTTTTTTCTTTGTTTTTATAACTTTTGCTTCCTTTTCTATTTTGTTTTTAAGATTTTTACTTATTTATTTATTTTTAGATAGAAGGGAAGGGAGGGAGAAAGAGCGGGAGAGAAACATTAATGTGTGGTTACCTCTCACATGGCCCCCACTGGGGACCTGGCCTGCAATCCAGGCATGTGCCCTGACTGGGTATCGAACTGGTGACCCTTTGGTTCTCAGCCAATGCTCAATCTACTGAGCTACACCAGCCAGGGCTCCTTTTCTATTCTTATTAATTTAATCCAATCACCCATATTATTATTTTTAAGTCTTTTTGTTGTGTGCTCTCCACTCTTCCCCCAGAATTACACTCTGCTGTTCGTACTTGTTTTCAACATCCTTTCTTAGCTCTTTCTGTGATTGAAACCCATGGTCATTACCACTGGTTTCAGGATTTTCTTTTCATTTGAGAGTTTCCTGCCTTCAACCTGCTGAATTCTAGAGTCTATGCTCAAAGAATCGACGGAGACAAGACAGTTTGCCTGGAAACTTTCTGCAGCTGGCAGCTCAGAGTGATTGTGGGAGTCAAGGGTGGGACTGGGCCAAAAGCATCCGGCCGTTCCTGAATATCCGCTCTTGGCACCTTGAGCAACAAGTCCATGCTCTCCAGCTCCCAGTCACTCTCTGCAGGCAAATGGTGTTATTTCGTTTCCCATAAATTACCTCCCAGCAATACACCCTGTCGGGAGCCTCAGTACAATCCCAAAGCACCTGAAATTGATTTGGTAATAAACCTCACTCACAGATTATAAGGCTGGCATTGGAAGGCTTTCTTTAAGAGGGGGTAGAGTATACAAAGGGCATATTTTGCACACATACATATTTTTAATTTTAGAACTTAGTAAGAAGTTATAGCTCTTGCCCTAGCTGGTGTAGCTCAGTGGATTGAGTGCGGGCTGGGAACCAAAGGGTCCTGGTTCAATTCCCAGTCAGGGCACATGCCTGGGTTGCAGGCCAGGTCCCCAGTGAGGGCCACGTGAGAGGCAACCATACATTGCTGTTTCTCTCCCTCTCTTTCTCCCTCCCTTCCCCTCTCTCTAAAAATAAATAAATAAAATCTTAAAAAAAAAGTTATAGCTCTTTACATAAATCCTCAACTCTGTTTTTTAAGGGCTGTGCAATAATATAATCATTTTATGGATGAAAAATTACAGTTTAGGGAGGTAAGCTGCTTGTGTTCATTCAGCAAATATTTTTAAGCACCTGCTATGTGGCGCTGGAGATAGACCCCTGAACACAACAGACTCTGTTCTTCGTTCTTGTAGCTTATCTCCCAGTGGGCACCACAGGCTGCAGACAAGTCAATGTGTAATGCATGCCGGCCAGTGGGTGGAGGAATGCCCCCACCCCCTGCCAAACACACGCTTGTGTTCTGTCCCCAGAAACTGGAAATGTAAGCTTATTGGGAAAAATAACATTTGAAGTTATAGCTAAGGATCTTGAGATGATTGTCTTAGATTAACTAGGTGGGCCCTAAATCCAATGACTGGTGTTCTTCTAAGACACAGAGGACAAGAGACACATACACAGGGAGAAGGCCACGCAAAGACAGAGGCAGAGGTTGGCGTGATGAGGCCACAAGCCCGGGGCCACCTGAGGCCACCAGGAGCTGGGAGAGGTACGGGAGGCTCCTCCCTTGGAGTCTCCAGAGGGAGCACAGTCCTGCTGACATCCCGACCTCCTACGTTTGGCCTCCAGAGCTAAGAAAACTGACTTAGGCCAACAAGTGTGTGGCCCCAGGTCACCGGTAGAGTGAGCAATGCTCTGAGGACAAGTGAAGGAGATGGGGACTGGGGACTCAGTGGGGCTCCTGTAGCTATAGCAGCCAGGAGAGGGGACATTTGAGCAGAGACCTGAATGAGACGAGAAGTGGCCCTTGTGGGTATCTGAGGGGTCAGCATTCCAAGCAGAGAGAAGGGAAAGAGCCAAGCCCCATAGTTTGCACCACCACAGTGAGACCCGTTTCTGTGTGATGGTTCACACATCTGCACCAACACTATGCTCCCCCCCCCACACACACAGCCTGTTACACACACTATTCACGTCATACTGTCACTTCTGCCGTAGTCCTGTGCTACGTGATGGGGAGTCGCTGGCTGAGCACTTCCTACAGTAGAGGGCATTCCTGGGCTCCTAGAGGCTTAGTGCCCTCAGGAGAGACAGGGCCCAGCCCTGTGGAGCGTGACACCAGGTGCCGAACGAATGTGCCTTGGGGCTTGCTAAATCCCAAGAGGTAAATGCCTAGTGCAGATGCCACCACTTCCTTACCTTACAGCCGTGGCAGACATCACCATTTACTCAGGGGTGACATTTCCCCATTGGCTGCGACACGCCTGGGAATCCTCCTTATCACACTTTAAGTAGCTACGAACAATCGTTTGGACCCAGTACATGAAGAGACCTATGTTACCGAAAGGTTTCACAAGAGGAAGAAATGACTTTGGGGGGGGGGAATTTATGGAACCTTCTAGAAGGTGGTGGTACGGCTGAAGGAGAAGATCTGCATATGTATAAGTCTGTAATTTACGCGAGAATTCACAAATGCCTGATGTCCGGTACCCACTATTACCTTGTTACACAGAACAGTCTCACTGCCCTAAACCCCCTGCATCTCTCCCTCATGCCAAACCGCTGGCAACTACTGATCCTTTCGCTGCGGTTTTGCCTTTTTCCACACTGTCGTATAGTTGGAAATTTGACTCCCTTTCCAAATCTACTCCACTAAAAAATTCAAAAGCATCCAAACCTGTTGCCCAGCATCAAGAGATATCCAGTCCAAAGCAAAGAGGCCCTGGGCCTCCCATATTTAAACTCTCCAGTTTGTGTTCCCCATCGACACTGGGCAGTGACCAGCCACTGGGTTTGGCTGGGATGGTCCCACTTTCAGCACTGAATGTCCTGAAAATTCCTGGAAAATCCCTCAGTCCTAATGTAGTTTCAAGATTCACGCCCTGGCTGGCGCGGCTTAGTAGTTGAGTGCTGGCCTGCAAACCAAAGGGTCGCAGGTTCGATTCCCAGTCAGGGCGCATGCCTGGGTTGCAGGCCAGGTCCCCAGTAAGGGGAACATGAGAGGCAACCACACATTGATGTTTCTCTACCTCTCTTTCTCTCTCCCTCCCCTCTCTAAAAAATAAATAAATAAAATCTTTACCAAAAAAAGATTCACGACTATCCATGTCACCCCCTCACTACTCCCTTCTCCGCAGGTTCAAGTCCAGACTCTTGCACAGCCCAGCAGAACCACCGAGCCCTGGCCCTTGTCTCTCTCCTCACATCCTTGCTCCAGCCATGCCAAAGGCCCCAGGGGCAAGCTCTCTCCCCTCCCCCTTTGCTTGAGCTGTCCCCTCTGCCTGCCTTGCTTCACAGGGGGGGGGGGGCAGGCAGTGAGGAGGAGACACTCTCTCTCAAACTCTTTCCCTGATAACTCCTGCTCGCCCTTCAGGTTTTATCTGAATTAGCCCTTCTCCTGAGAGGTCACCCCTAGTCCTTGGACCAAGTAAGATGTCCTGCAAAGGGATCCCTACCATCCCTGTGGTTTCCGCAAAGTCGTGGTACTGTATTCCATTTACAAGTTTAAAGGAAGGTGCTGAGGGCAAACAGCTCGAATGTCTATTGGCTGTGAACAGATAAACAGGACACAATTCATTTGCATGATGGAGTATTACTCAGCCATATAAAGTCCAGTGCCAATCATGCCACAACATGGGTAAACCTTGACAGCATCATGCTTATTAAGGAAACTAGACACAAAAGGCCACATATGGCATGATTCCATTCATATGAAATGTCCAGACTAGACACAGCTATGAAGACAGAAAGCAGCCAGGTGGTTGCGAGGGCCTGGGGGAGGGGGGAAATTTGGAGGTACGGAGTTTCTTTTTGGATTCATGACAATGTTCTGGAATTGGGGGAATAGTTGCAGGTCATTGTGAATATATTAAAACCCACTGAATTGCACACTTCAAAATGGTCAAAGTGGTGAATTTTATCTCAACAGAGATACATTTTAAAGGAGGCACAGGATATGTATTTGTTGAATGGAAGATGAATGAGTTAATATTTTAGTTAAACCAGGAAGCCTGATCAGAAGTTAAATGTACAATTTTTAATACCATTAGCGTTCAAAGTTCCCAGTTATTATCTGTGATAGTTGCTAGAGCACAAAGTCCCCCCAGTTAGGCTGTGCCTGCAGTGGGTTAGTTCTCAGTGAGCTTAGCTCAGACTTTCTTTTCCTGGGTTTGGTGAAGCCTACTCCAGCCCCAGCTCCCTGGGGCTGAGAAATTCTGAATGGGCTTGGAATCCTTTCAAGCAAGGAGGCAGAGAGGCGGTGGTCTCCCCCCACCCTCCTGGCTCCCCCTGACGTCAACCCTCCATGTGACAGTGAGTGACCTTTCAGAAATGAACACAGAACAAGTTCAAAGCCCTGCGTGGCCTCCCATAGCAGATGCTGTTGGACACGCCCGTCCACACTCACCTTGAAGTGAAGGCGGCTAACCGTGCTTTTTGTTTGAAGGATTTTATATTGGCACCCTGGGCCAGAAATGCGGAGTCAATTGCCTAAAGGCACAGTCTGCACTCTGTCCTGGGACCCTTCCAAAGGGGCAGGATCCAGTGGCCCACAGTGGTAATTTGGGGGAGAACACCCCTTTTATTTTCCCTGTCTCACTTCCCCCTCTACTACGTCTGTCCTGGGATCTCACCCTGGGGCCTGGGGGCCCAAGCAGTAAGATCAGACTCCCAATACTGGCCCAGGAGGTCCCCCGATATCTGGCCCCACCTGTCAGCCCCACTCTTCCTGCCCCAGCCCCGCCTCCTGGCTGTTTGTCAAACAACTTACCTTGGTCCAGCCTCCTGGCCTTTGAACTTCACAGGTCCCTCCACCAGACTGTTCTCCCCACAGCAACTCACAGGGCCCAACTGTGCCCCCTCAATCCTTTCAGGCCTAGACTCATGTGCCCCCTCCCAAGGGAAGCCTTCCCTTGCGCCCTGATTAAAGCACACCTCACGCTGCCCTTCGGGGTGTTCGCTTTGTAATAGTTCATTGAGTGGAGCTGGTACTTGGTGTACTTTTCTGCAAGTAAATTTTGCTTTAATAAAAAATTCTGTTACATTTTTGTAATAAAGCAGATGAAAGTCCAATGAGAAAGGAGATATTAACACAGTCTTCATGTATGTCCCACAAGATACTTTTTGATTACAAAGGGAAAACAGCCGCTCCTGGCGGAGAAACATGGCGGACCCCACGTTCAACAAGGAAATGGTGCTCCGTGACCAGCGACACTGCTGGTGTCCTTGTGGGGCTCCAGACACGACGGACCAAGGAGAACATGTCACTTCGGGGGTGTTCCTGGCAAAGCGCTCGACACATTTCATCATGAGGAAGCGCCACGCCCACCTGCGGGCCTCCTAGGAAATGAACGGCTTGTGCTCTTCAAAAATGTCAACATCAGGAGAGTCAAAGGCAGGCCCTGGAATGTTCCAGATGAAGAGAGACTAAAGAGTCATAACGATCAAATGCAACTTGTGATCCTGGATCAGATCCTGGACCCAGAAAAAATATCTTTATCTTTGGCTATGAAGGACATTAGTGGGACAATTGGGGAATTTGAGTAAGGTCTGTGGATAACAGCGTTATACAGGGCCGGGCAAACGTAGGCTTACAGTTGTTTGTATGGAAAATAATACAATGCTTAGTAAATAGCACAAGAATGAACTCTTTTGCATACTTGCTGCTATGAACCTACTTTTGTCCACCCCTGTATCAGTGTGAATTTCTGATTTTGACCATTGTACTCTAGTTATGTAAGGGAATGTCCCTTTTTGAAAGTATACTCTAAAATTTTGCAGAGTGAAGAAGGGAGGGGAGGGGAGGAGAGCGAGCGTGCGCCTGTACATGGACTTTGAGAATCTGGTGAAGATTATGCACAAACCTGCAAAGGTCCCATATCGTGTGATTCCACTGCATAGCCTTCTTGACATGACAGATGGCGGAGAGGGAGAACAGACAGGGTGGCAGGGGATAGGGATGGTGTGGGGGAACGCGTGTGACTGCGAAGGTAGTGAGAGGACCTGTGTGGTGATGGAACGGTTCTGTGTCTTGGCGGAAGTGGTGCTCGCATGAATCCACACAAGTGATCAAATGGCACGGGAACCGTGCTCCGCGTGGCGGCCCGTCACTCTCCTCGGCTTCGGCAAGGCACCATAGGGATGTAAGACGTGACCCCTGGGGGGACCTGAGTGAAGGTGCGCAGGGCCTCTCTGTACAACCTTTGTTGCTTTCTGTGAATCTGTAATTATTTCAAAATTAAAAGTTTAAAAAGTAAAAAAGAGCAGTGTTCCTCTGTCACCTTACATGCCCCTATCCTGATGTATTTTCCTCCAGGGCTTTTATTCACTGACTTCAAGGTTCTGTTCATGGGTACCATCAGGATGTCCTCCACCACTGGACTGTCACCCTGTGAAAGCAAGCAGAGAATTTGTCTGTATCTCTCCTGCTTTGTTCCCAACAGCTAGAAGAGTGCCTGGCACACAGTAGGTACAAAACTGATAAACAAACAAGAGAGTCAGAGCCGGAGGCAACTGAGTGCCTCGGCCACAGCGAAACCGAAGGGAAGCAAGACCAGGGACAGTGCCATCTTGGAGCACAGCGGCCCCTCGGGAGGACAGGTGCTCCCAGGGTGCAGGACAAATGCGGCAGCTGCACCTGCAAAGCTTCCTCCTTCCGCGGGTCTTGCTACCATCTGTGCCAAGTAGCCTGGATACAAAGAGATTTCTGATAACCAGTTTGGGTGGTAACTGTGAACCCAGTTTAACCAGTAGGAAAGCAGGGTTATTCATTCAGCAAATATTTATTGAGAGCCTGCTGAGAGGAGATAGGTTGCTGCAGGAGGGTGAGGACAATACTGGACACAGTGTTACTGACTTGGTGGCAGGCGCTACGCTCCCATTTCTGCCCTCACTTAAGCCTCATAAACATACCCTATTTGCTGTCAGCACCCCCACCCCCATTTCACAGAAGAGGAAACGTAGTGGATGATGTGGTCCTTCACCCAGATCCCCTGGGACTCCTTCTTGTGGGGGTGTTCCCCCTTCTAAAATCCAGCACCTGTGGATCTTTGGAGGACAGACCTGGCAGTGTCCGAGACCAAAGTGCCTGGAATATTCTTACCCCCAGGACTTCCCCTGACCGTGACTGGTGAGCCCAAAGCGGAGCCCAGCCCCTTGCCCCCAGGAAGGACAACCCAGGTCAAGCTCACCCTCCAGAGCTGCCTGCTGGCCAGGCTGAGCCTGGGACCTGGCCTGAAACCACACCCTTGCCTTTCCTGTTCCGTTCACTGCCTTACCAGCTGCTGCTAGAAGGACGTCCTTAACAAACCACCTGCCCTTCAGTCTTATCTCAAGCTCTGCTTCTGGGGAACCGCATCTGACACTGAACTGGGGGCACAGAGTGACTGAGTAACTTGGCCACAGTCGCACGGCTAAGAGAAGAGGGAAAGCCAGCAGCTAGGTCCCTGGAGTGGGATTCCAGAACCTGCACGCCTACCCACCACGCTGCACTGCCTCTGCGGAGGGACGCAATCATTCACACAAGCCTGTTGTGACCATCCCCTGCAGCCAGGCTCTGAGCCAGCGACCACCAGCGGGATTCTCAGGCCCCTCCTCAGAAGCTCTCGGCCTATTTCGGAAGACAGACTCCGCCCCCTTCATTTGATTATTCACCAATTCAGTAATCCAGTGTTGAGGGCCTAGTGTGTGCCCGCACCGTGCTAGATGTTGAAAGGGAAAGCACTTAGACACGGACCCTGCCCGGCAAGCGCTCTGGGTCCGGTGGAGAAGGAGCAAACACGCAGCGTGCAGCGCCCTGTCTCTGCGTGCAGGCCGCCGGGGAAGAACAGAGGAGCCCGCGTCAGTCCGCGGGGAGCTGACACACACCGGACCTAAACAGCACGGGGCAGTCTGCCAGGGAGAAGGGCTGGGGGCGCGTGGCCCCGGAGACGGGCAGCTGCACCACATCGGGGCCCTTGGCTGGGGCTGAAAGGGGCCACCAAAGCAGCGTGTGCAGTGGTCTGGGCTCTGGGGGAGACAGCCCCAAGTGTTCCTGTGGGACACCCTTATTTGGGGGCCCACACCCAGGCCCCAGATTGACAGCTTCTCCACTTCTTTGGGACCCTGAACCATGCATTTGACTCTCAGCCTGCGCCTCTCTTGTCTCTGTAAAGGGGGAACAATTATACACTCCTTGCAGGTGGTCGTGAAGGCTGCATGAGCATGACCTAGCCCTGGGTAAGCCCTGAATAGAGTGCAGCAGGGCTGCTAGGTAGGCTGGAACAGGTCAGGCAGAGGTCGGGGGGCACCGATCCCACATCTGCAGATGCTCATGGCAGGGGGCGGGCGCCCTTTTGGAGCCCCGACAAAGCCGTCAGATGGACTACAGTGGTGCGGCCAGTGGGAGCTGTGATTGCTGAGCCCTGCCGGGGGAGGGGGTCTTTGGTCCCACACGTGAGCCCCACACCCAAGCGCTGCTCATCAGAGCCTGGAGCTCCGCAGGCTCCGCGGGTCTTCGGGTCAAGTCAGGCAGGGGAGAGAACACGGCCGGAGACTGGGCGGGACTGCTGTGGACAGAAGGACTGGCATAGACACCCCGGGGGAAAATCCACTCTGGGCCAATTCTCACTCTACCACTGACTTCTGGAGTCCTCCACAGATCTCCCCGCTGTCTGAGCCTCATTTCTTACAAGTGAGAACAGAAAAAAAGGAATGGCCACTATCGGGACTGTTCAGGACAGACTGAAGTGAGTTGAAATAAGGTGCAGCTAAAGTTCCCAGTTCAACAGCTGCTCCTGACCTTGAACTGAATGCCCAGCCACACCCCTTCCCTCCGAAAATCTCCTCTTCCCAAGGTTATTGTACTGGTCTCTATTTTGCTCATTTTAAATGTTTCATACATTTGTTTTCATTAAAAACATAATTCTATTTATTCTTCAGGGCCTGCCCAGCATTATGGGATATGATACATTTTTAAAAATAAAAAGAAAGTTTTTTTTTTTTATCTTGGTCTCAAACGTTTTGTCTTAGCTTTCAGAAAACTCAGTGCTCTGTTTAGCTTTCAGTCACTGCTGAGCTCCCCCTGGTTGTACCAATTAGAAATCACCCAGCTGCCAGCAGCAGAAACCGACTCTGGTTATTTTAAACAAAAAAAGGGGGGGGATTTAGTGGAAGGATTTCAGGCTCACCAGGACTAAGCTAGGGGAGGGAGGGAGAAGCTCTATCCTTCTCAGCTTCCTTAACAGGAGGTGGGACACTGGTCCCCTCCACCCACCTAGCATCCAACAGTTATCAGTGCCTTTTAGATGCCAGAGATTGTGTGAGGAGCCAGGGGTGGGGCAGTGCCGGTGGTGGAAGCCGCCAGGTAAACAACCACAGGTCCTCCCTACAACAGGTGTTGAGATTAACCCTTTTGCCTCCCACCCCGTTACACTTTTCTTACTCTCTTGCTTTGGGGTCCCCCAGAAGCAAACCCTGAGAAAAAGATGTGAATGCAAGTGGTTTTTAAGGGTGACACAGGAAACACTGCCACCGGGAGTGAGGAAGTGAAGCCAGGAAGGGAGCAAACCCTTAAAGGAACACCGAGCCCGTTGCCAGGATGGGCACAGACTCTGTGTTGCTGGGGATGGGGACTTAGAGGAGAGAGGCAGCTGGAGTACTGATCTGCCGACCTCCATCCCTCCCAGAGCGAGGGCTGGTCCTGGGGCATCGGCTCTGCAGCACTTCTGCTGCCCGTCCACCCTGCGGGGGGCTGAGCATGCTCCTGCAGCCAGCAAGATGCCCTGGCAGGGGGTCCAGGTATTCTCAGCAAGCAACTTTTTTGCAGGAGAGGAGAATGCTGAGGTCAGGGGCTGGGACACTGACCACTCACTACACCGAGGTTTATGTACAATGCAAAACGCTTTCACACCCATGCTCCATTTGTTTATAAGTCTGCTCTGCCCACTCCTTGGCATAATATAAGTTAGGAGCGCTGCAGACCTGTCTTTATTTTCTCTCTGTGCCATCTACTGTGCTGCTGGCGAAACAAACCTCAGCAAAAGCAGGAGAAGAACATTCCATCTTCTACAGCTGCGAAGAAGGAGGCCCTGTTCTACCCCATGAAACTGTCCTTGCAATTGTTATTATTTTTACCTTGTTAAATGTATCAAGTCTCAGACAACCACAAAACAAAGTACGGCTGAACAAATTATTTTCAGCTGTGAACCCAATGGAAACCACCAGCTGGGACAAAAAGTGAAATTCAGTCCCCTTCCCCTGGAGCTCCGCCACTCACCCTCCCTCCAAATGAACCCATTCTCCTGACTCGTAGGTTCCGATGTTCATCGCTTCCTTACACACCGCTCTAGTTGGGTCTTGTCCTTTAAATTTCTCTAACCCACAGGTTTCCCATCTGTGTTATTTTCCCGGGGCTGCTGTAACAGATGATCACAAATGTACTGGCTTAAAACAACACACACTGATTCTCTTACACTTCTGGAGGTCCGACGTCTGACAGTCTCACTGAAGTCAGAGTGTCGCAGGACTGCATTCCTTCCAGAGCCGTTAGGGGAGAAGCCATTCTCTGATCTTTTCCAGCTTTTAGAAGCCGCCCGCATTCCCTGGGTCAGGACTCTTCCTCTGTCTTCGAAACCCGCCTGCCTTCAACCCACCCGTCTCCTCTTATAAGGACCCTGTGATGCCAATGGACCCCCTGGGTAACCCAGGATTGTCGTCCATCTCAGGATCCTTCTCTCAGTCCTATTTATAGGGCCCCTTTCGTCGCGTCAGGTCACGTATTGACAGATTCCAGGAATGAGGATGTGGATGGTTTGGGGGCCATTATTTTGCTGATCGCTCCATCCACCTCTCTCCGCCCTTACAGGTTCTCTGTTGAGACATCCAGGCCCTTTGACCTGTACCACCCGCTGCAGCCTGGATTTTGAAGATTGTAGACTCCAGAAGCGGTGCTGCATGTTCCTCTGCCTTCGGAATTTCCTGCAAACTGGCAGTGGGACCCAGAGGCTAGGTGGGGCTCAGCCCCACCTTCTCGCCCCTGTGTTCTTCCATCGGAAGGCTTCTCATGTCTGCCGTTCTCTTCTTGGGATGTTAGAACTCATTGACACTCGGTTCCAGAGCCACCGATTCACTGGGGGTGGCAAAACTGTGATATTCTAATTCTGCCATTTCCTTTTCATTTATCAGTTGGAATACTTTCATACAGAGATGCTTTTCTCCATCTGCAATTTGTTTCCAGTTGGTACAGGAAAGGCAGAATCGCTGCTCTATCCTTCCCTTTACCAGTTTTCAAGACAACAAATTGGTTCCTTAAAAGTAATGAAAGAGATCTCCTACTTTAAAAAACATTTTTCGTGAACTCATGACTCTAGACATAGACGGGTTTCAGTTGATTACATGCTATCCTTACCAAAGCTCCGAGGTCACGCCTTTAGCCAGGAGAGTCCCCTGCAGCTGCTTCTGAGTCCTCTGATACAATCCTGGGACACCTCCTTGGACAGCGCCCTTGCCGTTTGGGAAAACAAAGTATTCCAGCCTCATCATGCACATTTCCAACCCTGGAATCAGCTATTTTCCCAAGGATCCCTGCTTTAAAATTTTTTAAAACAGGGAAATGGCCTTTGAAGGCCACACCCATGTGTTAGGCCTCCAGAGGGGACCTCTTTTTCCAGGTCTTTTCAGGGGCAGGGCTGGCTGGCAAACGTGTATTTTTTAAAAACGGAATTTATGGCACGTTCATGCCATGGCCTCTACGATGCCTCCCTGTGGGTGGTGGTCATTCCACTTCCAAGCTTGCTCCCGGCCTGCCGTTTGATCGGCATCTCTGGCCACTCGGAGCTGTAAATCCTCTGATGCTTCTCTCACATGCAGGGAGGTAACTGAGACAAGATCTCCATCACCCTTTTAGATTTCTCGTGTTCTCATGTTTCAGCGCCTTGGAGACAGCAAACCTGGGGCAAGTGTCGCAGTGGTGTTCGCTCAGAGCCCAGCCCCAGCCTCCTGGCTTTCCTATGTCCAGCCCCATCCCCACCCCCAATATTCTCCCCCCCTCCCAAACCGGGCCCCAGGGAGCGAGAACTCTCTCAAGGCTCCCAGAGGCATCACGCCACAGCTCTTGCAGCTCAGATGCCCCTCTCCAGTCCTCTTTCTGGGATTGGGGAGTCCTGGGCCACCCCAAGCTCCTCTCTCACCATCTTCTACCAGGTCACTGCCTTGCAGTCTCCCCACCTGGTCTGGGGGGGATTCCCTGCTTCTCCCAGCATCCCCCAAATCAACTTCCCATGCTCTGTCAGGAGACCCGCCCCTCGGAATCAGTTCCCTGGTTCCATCCTGGGAGCTTAATCCCAGGTGTCCTACGATGGCATATGGGTTAAGCCAACTTCCTTGGCCCTCCATTCCTGTTTTGGTAAGAACAGCTGGTCTTTCCATAACACCTGCTGTGTACCAGGAAGCATTAGAAGTGCTTTGTATACCTTAACCAGTTTCCCCCTTAAGGCCAGCTTAGGAGGCAGGTGCTATCACCTACACATTTCATGGGTGAGGAGACTTTGGTTCAGGGTCACCTAGGAAGTGAGGAAAGGAGCCAGTTCCCACTCACTGGCCATGGGGCTCCAGACTTGGTGCTTCCAACCAGAAGACAGTATAGTTCCGCCTAAGACCAGTCCTCGGAACCTGCATAAATGAAGTGATGTAATGTAAGGATGGAATCCCCTCCTACACCAACTGTCTTTCTCTAGAACAGTAGTTCTCAGGCTTGAACTAGCATCAGACTCCCCAGAGGGTGCGTTAAAATACGGATTGCTGGGCCCAACCCCAGGGTTTCTGGCTCAGTACAGTTGGGGTGGCCAGAGAATCGGCATTTCTTTTTTAAAAAGACTTTATTTATTTACTTTTAGAGAGAGGGGAAGGGAGGGAGAAAGAGAGAGAGAGAAAAACATCATTCAGTTGTCTTCTGCACATCGCCAACTGGGGACCTGGCCTGCAACCCAGGCATGTGCCTCAACAGGGAACTAAACCAGTGACCTTCTGGTTTGCAAGCTAGAACTCAATCCGCTGAGCCACACCAGCCAGGGTGAAAATCTGCATTTCTAATGAGTTAACAGTGATGCTGAAGCTGCTGGTCCAGGGACTTTACTTTGGGAACCATTGCCGCAGTGAACTTGCCCACCATGGAGGAAGAGGACTGGGTCGTCTGCTCCCTCCCAGGACACATAGTGCGGCAGTTCCAACACAATTATTCTCATCCAGGTGGTCCTGCGATAATGACCTTAAAAAATAAGTCCTTATCTGTTAGAGATGCATTCTGAAGCAATCACAGGTGATGTATGTCATGTCTGGGATTTACTGTAAAATACTCCAGCCTCACCTCTTGTAAAAACTTGCAGGTGTAAATGAAACAGTGGTAGCTGGCTAATGAGTCCAAAAACGTTATACCGCTTCCTATGCCTTGTTTAAATTTGAAAGTGTTCATAATAAACCTTGCGATTTTGTGTAGATAGAAGAGCTCTGCCTTTCCCACCTATAACTACAAGAACTTGAGCCAGAAATTTGCAACATTCGAGCCTCCGTTCTTTCTGCTATCAAGCAGATGATGGCATCTTTCCATTGGCACTCACCTTGGCACATCACCCATGAAATCAGAATTGCCCCCACTTACTCCGCTCTCCACACGTTCTCCAGCCCAGGCCTGTCCAGGGCAGTGCCTAATGGGCAGGGGACGTGCTCGTCTCAAAGTACCTGTTCAGTAAGTTCTTGGGCTGAGTGTGGAACTAGCCAGGAGCCTGCCTGTTGGGAGCAGGAAGGCTGGGTGTGGAATGTGGAGCAGACAGGTCGAATGCATGTCCCTGAACGTGAGGCCTCTGGGCAATCATGGGCAGGACAGATGCCTAGGAGCTTCAGTGGCTTCCCCACACTGAGGCTCAGGCCTGCTGAGTGTCTCTTTACATGGTAACCAAGTCTGGAGCAGGAACCCTGGCATCCAGATCGAAGGTGGTTGCCAAACTATCCCAATCTAGGTGTTAGGGTTGGTGTTTTGGCTTGGTTTGGATTACAGTTAACAGAAACTCATTTATGTTTGCCTAAGCCAAGGTCAGGGGTGGCTGGTGACTGGGGACTAAGAAGGTGTTTCCTTGAACTTCAGTATAAGGAGGGCAGCCAAGTCTCTTACAATTAGATAAGATTAGTCCTGGAAGGCTGTCAAGAAGCCCGGTGCCCTCTCTCCCCCCACCTCCCCTCTCACTCGCTTGCTCTTTGTCCCTCTTCTTCCTCTCCTTCATACACACCGCAGGGGGTGGACTCCGTACAGTTTGAGTCTGTCCTCTCCGTCCATTCAACCAGCAGCGCCCGCTAGTGTTTGTCCAGCCTTTATTTTTTTTAAACATAAATTTATTTTTTCTCTTTTTAAATTTAGTTATTTTATTGTTGTTCAATTGAAGTTGTCTTTATTTACCCCCCCACCACTCCCCCCCAACCCCAGCCATCCCCACCTCCTTCCCTTGCTTCCACCCCCCCTTAGTTTTGTCCGTGTGTCCTTTATAGTAGTTCCTGAAAACCCTTCCCCTTTCCCCCCTTATCCCCTCTGGCTACTGTCAGATTGTTCTTAATTTCCATATCTCTGGTTATATTTTGCTTGCTTGTTTGTTTTGTTGATTAGGTTCCAGTTAAAGGTGAGATTATATGGTATTTGTCCGTCACTGCCTGGCTTATTTCACTTAGCATAACGCTCTCCAGTTCCATTCATGTTGTCCCGAAGGGTAGGAACTCCTTCTTTCTCTCTGCTGCGCAGTACTCCATTGTGTAAACGTACCGCAGTTTTTTGATCCATTCATTTACTGATGGGTACATAGGTTACTTCCAGCACTTGGCTATTGTAAATTGTGCTGCTATGAACATTGGGGTACATAGGTTCTTTTGGATTGGTGTTTCAGGGTTCTTAGGACATAAACCCAGCAGTGGAATTGCCAGGTCAAAAGGCAGTTCCATCTTTAGTTTTCCAAGGATATTCCATACTATTTTCCACAGTGGCTTCACCAGTCTGCACTCCCACCAACAGTGCCCTAGGGTTCCCTTTTCTCCACATGCTTGCCAATACTTGTCTGTTGATTTGCTCTGCCTTTTCTTCCTGTGTGCCAGGCCTTAGGCAAAAAGCTCCACCACCAGGATTTCATGTAATTCCACAGTAGCCATGGAGGAAAGTGCCATTTTTATCATTCCAACTTTCAGAGAAGGAAAGTGAAGCATTGAGGTTCAAGAAATTCCCTGAACCCACATATCTGAGTCAGACCCGAGATTTGAAGGATCTCTCACTCCTGACTGAGCCAGGCTCCTAGTCACCTGCCACATTATCTTCTCTCATCAAAAAGACTCAGGAACATGTTCTTGCAGGCGTAGGGGGAGTCTGATTGGCTTAGCTTGAATCAGGTGTCCTGTTCCTGGACCAATCACTTGTGGCCAAGGAGGTGGGTCTCAAAGTACCAGGCGCAGCTTTAGAGAGCCCTACTCAGATGGGACAATGAGCTGGCACCTGGTCCCAGCGAGATTCCACCAATGGTCCCTTCCTCCTTCCTTGATGTCCCATTCCCTACCTTCCACAGACACACAAAACTCTGCTGCATTCATATTTCCACTAAGAGGGTCAAAGTGGCCTGAGTTCAAATCCTGACGCTGCCATTTTCCTAATGGTGTGCTCTGGGGCAAATGACTTTACCTTTCGGAGCCTCAGTGTCTCCATCTGTAAGTGAAATCGCAATGCTGGCCTCTCAGGGATGCGGGGAGATTCAGATAATAATAACCCAGGTAAACTCCTCAGTGGTTCCATATCAAATTCAGGGTCAAGTTCAATCTCAAGATGTGAATTGGCTGGTACCTGCTTAACTTTCTACCCTGTATCCTACCACTCTCAGAGTGGTCCCTTTCTGAAGCCATACTCAACTGCTTAGATGTAAGTCCTTGAACTCCTATGGTCTGTGCCTTTGTACATCCTGTTCCCTCTATCTGGATGCCTTTCCTCTTCTCACACCACCTAATTTAGCTAACTGTCTCCCGGCTGTGGATTGAATTGTGTCTCCCCAAAGATAGGTCCACGTCCTAACCCTCAGAGCCCCAGAACCTGCGAATGGGGCTTATTTGGAAATAGGGTCTTTGCAGATATAGCTAAGCGAAGGATGTTGAGGTGAGATCATCCTGGATTTAGGTTGCGATGCAAATCCAATGATAAATATCCTTATCAAAGAAAAGATGGAATAGAGGAACAGAGTAACAGCCCGCTGGGAGACGGAGGCAGAGAGTGGAGTGACACATCTACAAACCAAGGACTGTCATGGACTGCTGGCAGCCACCAGAAGCTGGGACAGAGGCATGGACCAGATTCTCCCTCAGAGCCCCTGGAACTAGCCTGGCGGACAGCATGATTTTGGACCCTTGGCCTCCAGAGTTAGAGAATAATTTCCTGTTGTGTTAAACCACCCAGGTCTTGGTCATTTGTAAGGCAGTCACCAGGGAACTCACACTCAGAAACTTAGCTAGACAGCCTCTCCCCTCAGAAGCCCTCCCTGACTTCTCACCCTGACTAGGTGCCCAGGGTCCCCTTGTGGCTTTGTCCTGGCACTTCCCAGAGTGCCTGTGATAACCTGCACACCTGTGTGTCTCCTCCAGACCACAGGCGTCTTTGCCTCTATTGGCTTAGAAGACAGCAGCCTCCCCTGGGGAGAGGAATCGACCTCGAGCAGGCCTCCACACTGCCAACCACGGATGGCACTAATGCTGGGATTTCAGGCAGACAGGGGCCTGTGGGGAGAAGTCTGTTTGGAGGCTGGGCACCTCCTCCCAGGTAGAAACAAGACACCTTCCCTGGGGTGATAAGATATGGCTTATCCTGCACTTATATCATCTGGAAGGACCCCACCTAGTTTCCTTTTAGGCTACCTTGCTGACCTGTGTGTGAATTTTCTAGAAAAAGACTTGAGGCCACTTGGTTAGTTATTCCTGGCAGCTCAGATGGAAAATGGCCCCAGGAAATACCGTAACTGTGTCCCTTTACCCAAGGAACAGAGAAGCTATGTAATTAAGTTTATTCCTACAGAAAAGCTGCTGCCGTGGGTGAGGCTCCCGGCTTTAGCCAAGGGTCCCCAGGGTCCATTTACTTTTCGGGTGGCCTTGGAGAAGCCCTTTGTCCCCAGCAGGCAGGGCTGGAGCAGCCCATGGGCTTATGCACTGTTCCCAGGCTTTCTGGTGGCCCTGCTCAAGGCCTTTGTCTGAGGCCTGGTTAGGAGGGTCGAAGCCCTCTCACGGCCAGCCACCCTACCCTCATAGCCGTGACACTGTCCTCAGGCAGCCGCGGAGGTGGGGGCCGCAGCTTCCTTTGTGTTGTGTGGCAAGAAAGAAAGCTCCAGACTGGGGCTTGGGAGAAGTAAGGCTGACCTTCCACAGTTCATGGGACAATGGGAGGTGGGGGTCTGATGTCCCAGGGTCTGATGGCCCGCTCTGACATTTCCAAGCTGGGTGGCCGTGGGTGAATTGCTCCACCCACCTCAGCTTCTTCTGTGGAACCGGAGGAAACCGAATACACTCTGTGATGGCACCAGTGCCAGCTTCCTGGTTGCGACACTGTGCTGTAGTTACGTAAGGTGTCACTGAGGGGAGGTGGACCTCCCTGTACATTTCCTTGCATGTCACGTTAATGTTCCATTGTTTCAAATAAAATGTTTTTTAAAAATTATTTTTAAAACAGAAAAGAGCCCTGGCTGGTGTGGCTCAGTGGATTGAGTGCCAGACAGCGAAGCCAAGGGTTGCCGGTTCAATTCCCAGTCAGGGCACATGCCTGGGTTGCGGGCCAGGTCCCCAGTGAGGACCACGTGAGAGGCAACCACACATTGTTGTTTCTCTCCCTTTCTCCCTCCCTTCCCCTCTCCCTAAAAATAAATAAATAAATAAAATCTTTAAAAAAATAAAAATTGTTTTTAAAAAAGAAAAGAAACAGGTAAATGACGTTAGTGTGAGGTACAACCTGACTTTGACAATTAATGGCCAACTCCCCCCAAAAACAACAGTGTTCTTTCCTTTCTGCGGTCTTTTCCGAAGGGACCCTGTAGTCAGTGCCTCCCGGGGGACAAGCAGGCGTGAGGTCTCTACCCCGAATGCCGGAATGCCGCCGATGGAGGAATGCCACAAAGAAGTCTCCATTTCATCAAAAACTCAAACCGTGCCTTTATGTGTTCATAGAGCTACACAAGTTAGATGCTCTTTCTTGCTGTTTGAAAAAAGAAAAAGCTCCTACCTCCCACGGACACCGGAACTGGGTTACTTAGGTCTGTCTTCTCACCCGGCCGTGCACTAGCTGGGTGACCCTGGCCCAGTGACGTGATCTCCCTGTGCTTCGGGTCCCCGCGTCTGTGAGGGGGTGCTGAGTTGTCTTCCTCGTGGGCTGGGAGAACTCAGAAGGGCTGTTAGTTTCTGCAAAGGGCTCACAGGGCGCCGTCTGTGCTCAGGAGGTGCTGGCTGCGGTGTTAGTGTTGCCACGAGGAGCAATGAAATAAGGCAGGGTGACCGCTAGGAACAGACAGAGTCCTCGTAACAACTAACTGTTCACCCCTTGCTGTCTGGCTGTGCGTGACCTTGGCAAGTCACAACATGTTCTGGGCGCCTGCTGTCTTCCTTTGTGAAAGGAGGTCCCTGGTGTGGACATGTAGGAGACTGTCCACCCCCCATGTGCACACTTTCCCGCGCCCGCCCCTGTGTACCACCCCGGTCCCTACCCCACCCCATCACTGCTGCTGACAGGGGAGCCGCCAGTTCCCTCTGCACCCCTCCCTTGCCTCAGCTGAGGGGCCCAGATCTGGGCGTCTTCCCCAGGGTGGCAGAGGGGCAGAGATCAGTTTTACCTTCAGTCCTGTTCAGGGAATGGGTGTGCAGAGTAGAGAGTCTGAGCTGCCGGGGACACGTTTCACATCACAAGGAGGCAGTCACTCTGTCCAGAGAAGACGGAGAGACTGGGAGACTCCAGTCTAGCTCTCGCGGTGCCAGAGGCCCTGTCGGCCCGAGCTGTGGTCGGGCAGCTGTTCCTTAGAGGTGACAGTAGCAACCAGAGCAATGGCAGTCAGCACCTATGTAATACGTGCTATGAGCCAGGCATTGTTCTGAGAAACGGGCATACTTTAATACTTTTATTCTTCATAACAGCCTGCCAGTATCATTGCCCCATTTTATAGATGGGGAAACTGAGGCACAGTGAATCAGCTGTGCAGGGTCACACACCGGCAAGTGTCAGAGCCAGGACTTGAACCCCATCGGCCCAGCACCAAAGGCCGCTCCTCTGCCCTGCCCTTCCCTGCAGCCCTGTTTGCCCAGCTGGGTGGACCTGGGACCTGTCACCGCCACCCGCGGTGTGGATGTACAGTCCCACAGGCCTCTTCAGTCCCAGGCTGGCCTCCCAGCCCCAGAAGAGCCTGGACAGGCTTTCCTGAGTGTCTGCAGTTTTCACACCCTCGTCCCACTTGGTCCTGTGGAAAGTATGCCGGGTGCTGTTCTCCATTCTGTCGTGGTAGACACAGAGGCCATTGCTGGCACCCAGCTCCAGGCCCAGCACTCTCTCCTCCCTTCCTTGGACTGCTGGACCCTTGCTCAGACCTCAGCTCAGGTGAGAAGCACCATTACTGGTTTCCAAGCCAATCAGGTCCAAGGAAGGGCTATGTCCCTGCTCTAGGCTCAAAGCTAGGAAACATGGCCACTCCCCAACGGGTCCCAGGCCCTTACCTCACTGCCTGAGACCACGCGGTCATCTGTGTGGCCTGCCTCTACACTGGGAACCCGGGACAGGAACACAACAAGGGGGCAAGCAGTGAGGGCAGGGAGGAGGCTCCACCAGGAAGGGGGCCCCGGGCCCTCCCTGGGGTGGTGGGGTGCAGGGACAGAGCCCCCTGAAGTCACAGGTCCTGGTTCAAACCCCCACTAGAACGTGAGCGCAGTGCAGGCAGGGGCAGATTCTGGGCCACTCCTCGCCAAGCCTCAGACAGCATGACGGGCGGCACACGTCACAGTCCAGGCCCAACTTTGTGTGCACGTAAAAGGCAAAAGTGCTGCCAACTAAGCTGGTACGATGCTCTCACCTTTCTGTGTCAAACTTGGTAAAAACCTCTTTCAGGCTGAGAGACATAGATGCTAACCATGTATCATTCTGTACATGAATCAAGAGAAAACATCTGTGAAATGTGTGGGATAAGGAGGTATTTTCTAGGTTACCACTTTTGGATCCAACCCTTCTGAGTCTCTTCCCGTGCAGAGGTGCCGATGTCCGAGTTTTTCTGATCCCCAAGGGCTCTAGCGACACAGAATTTCCTGGAAGACGGTTCCTCTGCTGTTCCTGGAAGTTGCTTGCACCAGACCTGTGCATTTCAGTGGGCTCATGTGCAGGCAGTGACACCTGCTGGCCTTGACTGTGGCCTATCCCAACTCCAGGGATGTGGACAGTGGAAAGCATGTGTCTCGGATTTACCGAGAAAAGGTGGTTAGTGCTTGGTAAATATTTGACAGAATGAATGTATGAATACAGAAATGAATAGGTGATGAGTGGGAATGTTAATTAACTGCCCTGAACCAAAGAGAAAATGGTCCACGGAACTTACTAACGGATGGAGTGATAGAAGTTACTTAGGCTTCAACCGGAGGTTCTCAGCTGGTGCAGCTGTGCGCCAGAAGACTCTGGTGCTAAGATAATAACGATAATGAATTATAACCATGCGCACTGGGTACTTACCATACATCCATCATCTCACATAGTCCTCCCCAGCAGCTCTGAAAGGCAGCTACTCTGGCCACACCCACTTCACAGAGGAGGAAACTGAGGCTCAGACAAGGCAAGCACCTCCTTCAGGATCGGAACCCAGGCTGACCAGTCTCTGCTCTCTCTGCCCCAACTCAGGGGCGGCCCACAGAAGTTGGGGTGAGCTCAGTCCGGTCCCCAGAGCTGTAGGCAGGACTGCACGCTAGCAGGGTCCCCTCCTAGGCCTCAGCGGCCTGAGGAATGTGCTTCAATGGGCCAGCGCTAGCAGAATAGCTGGGTCTCTGGAGCCCGAGCCGTGGGTAGGACAGACCTGGCTGGAATCCTAGCCCTGGCACCTACTGGCCGTGTGACTTTGGGTGAGTCCTTTCAGATTTCTGACACTCTGTTTTTCTCAGCTGAGACCCACAGAGGGAGGGCTGGGCGCACTCAGGCGTCTGCCGGTTGTAACTGTTCACTTCCAGGTGTGGCCAGCCATGAGGGGGTGGGAACAGTCCCTCAGACCCGTGGGCCTCAGCCCTGGTGAGACTTGCTACTTGTTGGAACGGCCCCTCAGCCAGGAGCTACAGCCAACCCCAGGCCCAGGTCCCTTCCAGACCAGGGAGATTGACCCTGGGGACATGTGGGGCACTGGGCATTTCATGGGTCACCCAAGCTGTGACCCCACTGAAATTACAGGCACAAATTCCTCTACGCAGCTGGTGCATGGAATGAACAGACATAAACCCCAGTCTCTGAAGGTCAAAGCCTCCCCCGTGCAGGGTGACAGATGCCCACTTTATGCACCTTTTACAGGAATTCCCTGTAACTCATGTCCACCCAAAAAACCAGGAAGGCTTCCTGAGCAGTGTGAATGCCCTGATGCTCAGAAGTGGTGCACTCACAAAGGGCCGTCGAGATCCGCTTTGAACTGGGCTTGGCGTGTTTTCCAAGAGAGTGTGGACTGTGTGGGGGAAGAGAGTGCGCACAGGGGTCGGGGGAGGTGCGGGGGCACAGCGGACGGGAGAGTTGCTTGTTTGTAAAATACAGGTACTCAGGTGCTGTCTCCACATTTGGAATTAAAAAGCTTGAATCCTGACAATCAGTTTATGAATGCCAGTCACCATGGCCCATTTTGAAAGTGGGCTCCGGTAGGGGGATTGAGTTGGTTCCCCCACGCCTGTGTCTGTATGCTAGAAGGTGGGCTGCCCCCGCATTGACAGCCCTCCCTGCAGGAAGCCCTTCCCCACCACAGAGGGTGCTGGGAGCCTGAGACATACTCGACATCCCTTCCGCCCCATGGGATGACCCCACAGACCATTTGCAGAATGAACGCGTAGGCCCCTGGCTCCACAGCTGCTAAGAATTTCTTTACAGCAGGGCCCTCTGGGTGACTGCGCAGGCTTCTGCCCCCGGGGCCCTGGTGGGGCTCAGGCTGCCTCTAGGACTCCCACCCCACCCAGGGTTGGCACCGAAGGTACCCCCTGCAGAACCTTGACACCTCACCTCGTCTGAACTTCCCCTCCCGTCCCACCTCTCCTCCTGCTGCCAGTCTCTCCCAGGACCTTTCCCAATACTTGGCTTTCACCACACCCTCCTCCCAGGGTCTGCGTCCGAGGTCTCTGAATGAAAACAGTTCACACGTGGCTGGAAAGCAGAGCTGAGCTGACACACCAGCATCGCCCACCCTCCCTTTCACCCTCAGGAGTCAGTGGCTTCGGCACGTCCGATTGAAGATCATCAGGTGGTTAAAACTGCGAATCACACGTGAATCGGTAAGTTCATTTTTATTCTATAATGAGCGAATACGTTTTGAGAGTATGGGTGTATTTTGAGGCTCTGGGAGGGAAGGGTAGACGCCTCCCATAGCCAGCCCCGTAAGTGACAAAGCTGTAAGTAACAAGACCGGAACTCCGGGTTAGGAAGGAGCTCTGTTCGTGCTCGCAAGGCGGTGGCTTCTTCCCAGGGTCTCATCTGCGGAGCTGCGGGGTCACATGAGACCCCAGGCACTTCCACGATGACAAAACAGGACCCAGCACTGGTCAGTGGCTCCCACAAAGTCACCCAGCCACCCCAGGGTTGGGAGCCAGGTGTCCTGTCCAATAGTGTCTCTAGGGTCATGCTCTGCTGAGCTGGGCATGACGTCTGAGGGTAAAAGCATTTTCATACAACTGTTTCCAAGTCTTGGCAGCAAGTGGGGAACGTTCTCGCAAATTAGCTGGAAGGGAAGCAGAGAAGAGATGAATATGAGCCACTCCTTAGGCAGGCAGAACAGGGGCCACGCTTCTGTATCACCCGTTCCCCTGCCCCACCAGCCACCAGAAAGATGCCAGTTTCTGCTAAGACTAAATTCTTAACTCACTGCAAAGTCTCGATGGGCGCCATCTTATTTAGTTCCTAACAAATGCCTCCCACCATTCCCATTTTACAGGTGACGAAACAGAGGCTGGGGAGTTGAAGTCATTTGCCTATATCACGCGGCGGGGGAGCAAGAACTTAAAGCCAGGGCTGGCCGACTCCTGAAAGCCATGCTACACTGCCTCTCAGGTCATGTTCCTCCCCACGGGCCCCCAGCACTTCCACTTTTAAGGTGCACAGACCTATGGTGGCTCAGACCCGCTGCAAGGACTGTCCCCGTCATCAGCAGATAATAGCCGTATGCTGGCATCAGTCCCCACTGGCCCTAGATTTTCCAGGAGGTCTCACACCTGCATATTCTGGAATCTGAAATCTGATGTTAGCTTGTCAAGGACATCTTGGGGGAAAAGCCTGCTTTCGCGGGTTTTGGTTTACCTCCTGTTGACTTTCAGCTCTCACAGGGGAGGGTGGGCATTTGGTTTTACTTGTGAAGACCCCTCCAGTTGCTGCAATCCTACAACCTTTGCATCCAACTGCTTGTACCTCACCTTGGGCAGCATCTGAGAGCAGAGCCTATGCCTCCCCGGACATCATTCTGTTCCCACCCCAGGGGCTTCTCTGTGGTTCCTCCAAGCCAAGATCATTCCCGCTTCAGGGAGCCTCTCAGTCCGGCTCCGTTCACCTGGGTACCCGTTCTCCGGGTCTTCCAACGGCAGCACCTCCTCATCTTAGATCCCGGCTCAGACTCCAGTCCCTCACCCCAGCCTTTCAGGACCTCCATCTGACACAGCTCCCGGGCCGCGCGGTTACTGCCGTTCCCTTCCCGGTTCTCATTGCACTCTGTCCCTTCCTGGCTGACTCACCTGTTGCCTTGTTTGGTCTCCTGCTAAAGGACACAGGAAATGTGAACCCCACAACAGCAGGGCCTCTGCCTGCTCTATTCACTGCCTTTCCCCAGCACAGCGCTGGTTTGCTGTAGATGCTGTGGACGACCACTGAGCGTCTGAGTGCCTGGTACATGCCTATCACAGAGCTGGGACTCGATAGTATCATGTGACAGAGGGAGGGACAGACTTCGTGGGCCAGTGGAGGACTTGTCTGCCCTTTCATGGATGCATTGGGACAAAGGAATGGAAAGGAGATGGAAAGGTAAGTCATGACCTAGCGGAGTCTTTGGATTTAGGTCTAGCAGGTATAGAAACTTCCATTTCTGACAACACAGAAAGGGCTCCAACACTCACTTTGAATTTATAAGGGAGTTTAAAGTTCGACCTGCAGGTAAGGGCCCCCTCTCAGCCTCCCACTGGTCAGCTCCGTGATTAAAGCTACCTAGGGTGCCTGGCTGCACAAAGTCACCCTCTGCCATTGACCTAGCGCTCCTCCCACTTACCTGCTGTCACGCTTTATTGGAAGTGCCTCTGTTGTCCTTTTCCATGCTCCCCCACGACCTTGTAGTCACCCTCTGCAAGAAGAACCGGGCTCCGTCGGGGTGGGTGTGTCAGTTCCTGCTCAAAGGCTCACCAGCTACTGCCAAGTTCAAACACCTCGGCCTGGCCCTGTCTCTCCCTCTTCCACAAGTGAGGTCACCCAGTCCCCGCCTGCGGTCTCTCCCCTTCCCTCACCGTGCCCGCCACCTCTGGGTTCTGGTCCTGCCCACAATTCCGGCTTCACCTGCTGGCCTCTCCCCCTTGCTTGCTAGACACGCCAGCTGCAGGGATGGCTTAGTTGCTTCCAACCTCAGGATTCCCACACTTGCTGTTACTAAAAAACCATGTGGGCTTATTGTTTGAATTTTCTGTTTGATATTGACTGCAGGATGGCAGGGACGGGGTCTACCAGGTTCACAGATGATGCAGCTCTGACCTCCAGCACAGAATGAGGAATAGAATGAAGAATGAATAAGCACAGACTGCTTGATAAATGTTTAATCAAGATATGATAGATGGGTAGAATGATTAAATGAATTATTGAATGAATACATGGAGGGATGAATGGATGGATAGATAGGTGGGCGGATGCATGATTGGATAAATTATTCAATGGATGGATGATTCAGTTATTGGGCGGATGGATCAATGGATAATTGAATGAAATGGTGGTGTCAGCCATACTTTTTAATTCTGTGAATAAAAGAAGGAGGGACTTAAACATCTCCGGCCCCAGATTCTGCGGTTTGGCACGAATACATATTTGCTGTGCCCTCCTCTCGACTCACACCTCCTCTGCACACCGTCGGGCAGCAGGGCCTCCACTTTATGTACCAAGCCTGGTCTCTCTTTCGTCTTCTATGACACCTCTGAGCTGCTGCCTCAGTCCCTGTCTCAGCCACCTGCCTAGATGCCCCCGCCCTCCCAGCCTGCAGCCTGAAATGGCCCCTGTCCTGCCAGGTGCCACCCGGAGGGCTGCCCAGGTTGGGGGAGAGAGTTTCACAACAGAAGCGTCTTGGCGTCCCACCGCCTCGACCCCAGTGGGTCATCTGATGGCACAGAGCAGCCATTTCCCTTCCTAGTGGCCTCCCAGTGTGGTTCTCACGGTCGTCCACGAGATTTTATTTCTCTTTTTCACCCAAGAAATGCTCAGTGTCTTTTTTAGGACTCTCTGCAAAGAAAGAATGTTTTCTTCTCTTACCTGGATACTCTTTCTTATCTCTGTGGTTTAGGAATGGCTTTTCTGGGAAAAAAAAAAATGAGAGAATTAAATGCCTTTCAGGAAGTTTATTAGGCCCCAACTAAAGAACTGTATTTTTCTTTCTTTCTTATTTTAAAAAGTTTTTATTTATTTTTAAAGAGGGGAAGGGAGAGAGAGAAACATCAATGTGTGGTTGTCTCTCGTGCGACCCCTCCTGGGGACCTGGCCTGCAACCCAGGCATGTGTCCTGACTGGGAATCGAACCTGCGACCCTTTGGTTTGCAGGCTGGTACTCAGTCCACTGAGCCACACCAGGCAAGGCTGTTTGTGTATTTCATTCTCATTCTATCAAGAGTGTACAGTAGACTTTTCCAGAGGCTCCATGACTTTGATATCACACAGTTCCAAGGCAGAAGCAGGTGAGAGAATCCGGTTCTCTCCTCTTAATTCATATACAGAATTGTAAAAATGTAAAACCATACTGCTCTTCTCACTATGATTTTTTTTGTACTGAAAAATAGTTATTTTTAAGAAAAATGCTTTTCTGTTTACTACATAATGAATTTATCATTGTCATTTTAATGAATTAATATATAAATGTTTTTAGTGTCTCAGCTTTCGTTTCCAGTATGGAAATATCACAGCCACATGAAGAAGAGCTCCGTGGGGTCCTCACTACCTTTTTAGCATAAAGGGGTCCTGAGACCAAAAAGTTTGGAAGCTACGATATTCTCAGATGAACTGGAAGCAATTTCCGCATATTGTTTAGCAAATGTCATTACAAAATGTGTTCACATGGGGAGTAGATGGCTTTGATCTTTAAGAGAGAAGGGAAGGGTGGGAGAAAGGGAGGGAAAGTAACATCAACGTGAGAGAGGAACATCGATCGGTTGCCCCAACTGGGGACCGAACCTACAACCTAGGCTTGTGTCCTACCAGGGAATAGGACCCGCAATCTTTCACTTTGCAGGATGCCACCCACCCAACCAAGTAACATCAATCAGGGGCATTTGCGGGGAGAGTCCTTTCAAAAGTAACGCAGAAATGTCATCACCGCAAACGACAAAGTAACTAGAGAATGACTCTCCCTCAACTGCTTCGCTAATTCCCTCTGAGCCTTACTTTTCTCACCTAGAAATGGACAAAAAATCACTATCTTTTAAGATATTGTGAGGATTAAAACAAATAATTTCATTTACAACACATATATGCAAATATTAAGAGGAACCATATGAAATTGCCATTTTTTGTGTGTAAAAAGCAGTCAACTCTTGGCGATTTCATGTGTCTCAATTTCTTCTCCCTGTTGATGGTCATTAACCCCACCTCTTCTCTCAGCATCCCCCCCCCCACCCACCCAGCAATGGAACATTTAGGGGAGGGTGGAATCTGGTCAGAACACAGTGTCTCATGCGGCAATGCCTACATCAGGGAGCTCACTCCTCCCCTTCGGTGCATTGGCCTTGCTTGGCAGCTGCAAGGTTAAGCAATCACATTTATGCACCTGAACTCATATCGTGTTATATGTCAATTATATCTCAATTAAAAATCACCCTATGCACAGCTGGGCATTTTGCTTCCTTTTGTTCTGTAGCCACCCTAAAAGTCATCCACGTGTTCGGGACCAGCACTGACACTCACCGTACGAGGTGACGTGGGCCAAGGGGGCAACAGGCCAAGTTTTAGCGTTTTTTTCCAGGCCAGCGACTCTGAAACATTCCTGCTCCCCCCTCTCCTTGGGGGTGTTTCAGCCTGTAACGCCAGCTCAGGGCTATTCTTCCTTCATTCTTCTCAAGACACAGATGGCCACGTCACTTGTCAGAGGTGAGCATGGGGTCCCACCTCCCACATCTCAGCCTCGGCTGCTCAGCCTCTAAGTGACCTTGAGCCCGCTCAGAAAAACACACTGGGTCCCCTGCCCCTGCTCTCCAAAAACCCAGATTTACTGCGCGTGTCGGCGTTCGCTTTCCTCAGAGACAGACACGGGCCCTCAGAAGTCGGGCTCCAGGCCAACGGGCTGTGAAACCCACCTGGTCTCCGGCCCCTCTAAGAGTTGCCTCTCAGAGGACACTGGCACCTTAGGTGTGGGCCTGAGAGCTGCAACTGATTCTCAAATAGTCCCCAAAAATAAATGTGGAGATTTATATGGAGAGAGAATGGGGTGGGGTGGGGAGAGGGAAACAGTGATAAAGCAAATGTGACAATATTTTAACAACTGATGAACGTGGTGGAGGGTCCAAGGCACTAGAGGCTGAGCCAAAGTAGGTTTACAGGCATGAGAACGTGAAACGGAGTTCACTCTTGCATTATTATTAATGTATTAATGCATGATTTTCCATACGAACAACCGTAAACCTACTTTTGCCCTACCCTGTATTCTTTTCACTGTTCTGTTTGTCTAAAAGTTACTTAAAGTTTGTAGTTTAAAGTAACACTTAAATAAAAGGCTTCTTCCTTGTTTGCCCAGGTCAAGAGTGCCCCACTCCTCCCAGAGACCTTTGCTTCAAGAAGCCCTTGGAATTCAGGATACTTCCGAACTCCCTGTAAGTACCAACAATTCTTGCTGAGTGACAGCCCCCAGGCCTGGGGCCAAGACTAGAGATGTCGTTTACATTCTATCTGCAAGGCTCAGATCTTCCTGTGAGAGGGGAGGGAACGCTTGCATGCATGTGTGCGCGCACCCCCCCCCCCCCCCACACACAAGGGCTTTGGATTTGGTGGACAGGCTCGAAATTCCCACTCTGCTCCCCGCTAACTGCGTGTACTGTCCAGGCCGGGTCTTGAACTCATCCCCCCATTTCTGTGAGACAGAGAGATAGCAGCGTACGCTCCCTGAGGACCTACTATGTGTCAGGCACTGCTCTAAGCACCTTACAAGTGCTCTCTCCTTCAAGCCTTGTAACTACCCCATGAAGCAATTACTATCTTGACCAGCTTCTTTTACAGATGAATAAACTGAGGCTAAGAAAGGTTAAGCTGCCTGCCCAAGGTCACCAGGGAAGAAAGCCGCAGGATCTGAACCCATTTCAGCAGTTCGGTGCCCGCACTCTTGACTGTGATGCTGCCTTCTAGTTATACTTTCCTTTTTACAGGCTTGTGATAAAGCTTAAAGGCGGTACCTCTGTGACACCCAATCAATGGCAGGCATCATTTAACTGATCTCTTTGCTTATTATCTCCATCCATGAAGCGGGTCTCATATAACTAAATGAGCTAGATCAGGAGATGAGAAAGGCAAAGAAGTCCCAGACCTTTTCAGTTATAAAACTGACATTGCAGTCCCAAGGGCTCCTGGCTCACCCTCAGCTTTCTTCTGGTAAAGGCCGCTTCCCCGCACTCTGCTGTTCCTGCAGGCCGGCGGCCTTGGGGCTCTGCGCCTGCTGGTCCGCGTGCCCTGCCCACCCAAGGCTTGATTTGGTGTCAAAGATTCTGTTCTGTGCTTGTGAAGCAAGAGGCACGGCGGCTTGACTACTACAAGCCCATTTTACAATTAAGGAAAGGCTCCATTTGGGTCACCTGGCAGTGAGGGGCCGAGTGGCCACTGGAGTCCAGGCTGCCTGGTCGGAGAACCCGCTCATAACCCCAAACCACAAATGGAATATAGGAGAAGTCACAATTATGCCTAACTGGTTCAAATCCTTTCATAGGCATTTTTTTTTCAAAGCTCAGAATTCCTGGGATCAGGATTCTCAAGACAATTCTAATGTCTCATAATTGTATTATTTGCAATGGTAATGTTGCTAAAGGTGTAACTGATTTAATGTGTCTGTCTTTCTTGAAATACTTCAGAGAAATAAATTCTCAAGTCAGGGGAAAAAAAAAAAAAGCTTTGGCAGACCAGACACTCTGATGTGATCTTTCAGCCAATAGGGCCACTGTGACTGACGTGACCGAGGGTGCTGTCTGGGAGCTCAGAGATGCAGACGTGGGGACGGGGACCCTGGAGTGTGTGGGTTCAAAGTTCCAAAGAGTTCACCCTTGATAAGCTACCTTACATCTCCCTGAAGTTCCAGATTCTTTGCTTGCCACGCATTTCTTCCAAATTTACACCAAACCTCTCAAACTTACATCTCGCATACATAAAGCACATGTGGGTTTTAGGAACTACCATCAGACCTTGCTCTTCCTTGCTGATGTCCTAGCCCTTCTTGGAAAAAGTATGCAAATTAAAGTGATGCTATCTGTGCCCCTCGCTGATCTATTTATTTATCGCCTTATTCCCCCGAGACAAAGGCTAATTAAGTCACATAGAATGGTCCTAGCAGAAATTAAGGTTCCCAGACCTTAATTCAAAACAGAGATATAAAATATCAGGTGTCTACTCAGGCCTTTACATGTATGATTTAAATTAATCCCCATAACTGCATAAAGTGGCCCTGTTTTACAGAGAAGGAACTTGCGGCTCGGAGACGGAAGCACTTGACCCCAAGGTCAGCCATCTAGGAGGCGGCAGAGCTGGGGTTGAAGGCCGGCATCATGCACAGGCGAGGGGGAGGGTGGGAGATCCGAAAGTGGAGCAGGGCAGTAGGAGGACAGGAGGAGCCCTCGGCCAGGCTCAGGGCCAGTGATTTTATCTGCGACATGCAGGGGGTTACAGGGGAGTGAGGCTGGGCCAGGGGCCAGGACCAGGGTTTGGACACCATACTCACCTGCTTGCTGGCGCTGCTTGACACAGTGCCCGTGGTTGGGGACGCCCTTGGCCCTGTCACCCGGTAACACAATGTGGCACTCATAGCCGGTGGGACAGAGGAGTGGCTCCACGCCGTCCGCTGTGGTGCTGCAGGGCTCTACTGTGGGAAGGGCACGGGCCGGGTCTCAGGGCGCCCCTCCTTGAGACAGTGCATGCGCGCTAGCCGGAGGGGCCACCTCTCACTTGTGCCCCCCGTTCCAGGCTGTGCCTTGGGTCTCACTCACAGTGTCATATGTGCACACGCATGTGTGCACACATGTGCATGCAAAGCAGTCCAAAGTCACATGACCCCAAACATGCCTTCTCATGCACAGTGCCACACATACATATATATTCACTGACACACCCTGAAATGCATGTATTCATGCTTAGTCACCTATGTACACATTCACACACAAAATTCCTGACACACACACATGCTAACACACACACACACATTTTCACCACCCCACAACTCCTGACACACATACACTACACACACAGCCACCCACAGGTTCACATGCACACAAATCCTACACACATACACATTCACACTTACAGTCACACAGAAGCACAAATATTTAGATAAACACGGCCACACAGTTTCTTGCATGGCTGCACACCCAATGGGCACAGTCTCACACACAGAAGTACACAGAATCACAAGCACAGCCACACACATGCCAATGTCCACACTTGAACGCTTACAGATCTCTAGGCCCGGACCGGCACGTGGTGCCTTTCAGGGGCTGCTCCCCACCCACCGTGGAGGAGGCCTCCTCATCAGGAAGCAGCAAGCCCCTTATCACGATTTTAGGGACCTAAACCCGCCCCAGGACCCCTCCCTCTCAATTCTCTACCAGGAAGGGGGCCGCATTCCCAGGGAGAGCCAAGCCCTATACTGTCCTGGGGATGCTGAGAGCCGGGCCAAGCCCCACCATCGTCCTTCTCTGCTGGGGTGCGGGAAGACCCGAGAGGTCTGAGTGTTTGGGGACAGTCGGCCAGCTGCAGCAGGAGCAGCCCCGTTATCGGTATTCCAGTGGCAGCCTGAGAAGGAGGGATCCTGGCTCTGACGCCGGGTCTGGGCTTATCCTGTAGGTACCTTGTGACACCTCCTTAGGGCCATCCAGGAGCCAGCCGTTGCCACCAAGCCACAGAGGTTTCGGCTCTACCAGCCAATCTACAACTAACAAAATAATACACGGTTAAATTGAGGTCCTCCTCAGGGGGCTGAGAAGCACCCCTGCCCCAGCCTCTGGGAGCAGGGGAGCCTACATTTCATGGCAAAATACAGAGTCTCCCTAGGGGAAAAACACCTCATTCCCCAGTATACATTTGCCCTTTCTTTTAGTAATAGACCTTTGAGTTTTGGCTGGCCACTGGGTGGCCAAGCTGGAGACTACATTTCCCAGCCTCACTAGTAATTAGGTGTGGCCATGTGACTGAGTTCTGGCCAATGGAATGTGAGCAGAAATGATGTAACTTCTGGTCTTGCTCTTGCACTGATACAGGTGTTCTCCCCTCCCATGTGCACTCTCTCTCGCACTTCCAGGCTGGGAACCATTCTGACCGTGTGGAACGATGGGATAGAGGGAACCCAGGTTCCTGCATGACTGGATCAGAGCCACCTGGCTGCCATGGACCATCTTCCTACCTGTGGCCTATTAACTGAGGGAGAAGTAAACGCCCAGTAGCTTGGACCTCTGGGTTTATGGGTCGTTTTGTTACCGGAGCACAGCTTGTTCTACAGGCGGTACATTTTTAACCAGAAAAGTGACCCACTTAGTGGACTGGAAGGTCTTCCAAAACTTAAAGTAGGGGTTGAAAGCCCAAGTGCCTCCAGAGGGCAGATAGGTAACCTAAAGGAGAAAAACAGGCCAGGTAAGACAAACAGGTGCGCCAAACTGGAGGGTGTTTCTGCCTCCGTGGCTCAGCTGCTGGTCCGCTCTGCCAGCCATTCCCGGTGTTTCCAGAGCAGATTTCCGTTTTAAACTATAAATCTGTATTTTAACAAATACAAATATTCTGGTTTTTACACGTTGGCAACGAATTTTAAAATTTTAAGCACTTCAGAGATCAAATCAAACTGGTCTGAAATCACAGTTGCTTGTGGCCCCTGCTTTAGTCTGAATCAGAAATCGGCAAAAACGAAGAGGTCCACGTGCTGCGTGGGTGGAAGTGCTGGTTAGCTTTTTCTTCAAAGGAACGCGAGACGTCGCTCACAGTGTGGAGATCGGAGCAAGAGGGACAAACCAACAGTTTACAGTTTCCAAACCAGAGGGGTGACGTGACGAGATTCCGCAGCCACTGTTACTAATCTTCTGGTTTTCCCTCCTTCCCACCACATGATAAAAAATGTTTTCAACAGGAAATGTATTTAGTACTATTTGCAGTCTTCTTTGTATTCTTCTTTGCATTGGTCAAAGGCTTCTGAGCAGCAGGGAAATGTATACATTTTGCTCTACTTTTTGGAATTCTGAAACTTGGTTAAGGCCTCCTATCAATTCGCAGACTCTTAAACGCCTGGAAGCCCATGATCATGCCTCTCTTTCCTTCACTAGAACTTCCTGGGATCGCCTGCTAAAGAAACTCCCCACACCCCGTCCTTATGTCAAAATTGCTTCTGACAACAGTCTCTCCGCCCGCTGGGAATGCAACAGCGTGTGTAAGCCTCTTAGAACAGGGCCACGCATTTCAAATCCTCCGGTTCTCACCTCGAAGCAGTTTTGTCCTCCATGGAACATTTAGCAAAGTCTAGAGAAACTTTTGGTTGCCATAGTGCAGGGTGCGGGAAGTACTGGCATCAAGTGAGTAGAGGCCAGGAAAGCTGCTGAACATCCTACTGTGCCTAGGTCAGCACTGCTCCCCAATTAGAATTACGAACCCCAAATGCCGAGAGGGCCAAGGGTGAGAAACCTAGTGTTAAATATTATTATTACAATTGTTATTATGACTAACTAATGGCTCTTCCTGCTGGCCGGTGAAATCTAGTCATTTTATTATTTTATGAATCATTGATTCATTGAATAACTTTTAGGGGTCTAGAGACTATTTTATGTGGTGGGGATACAGAAGTAGAATGAAATAGACCAAATTCTCCTTATGGGGCTGAACTTCAAGGTGGGCAAACAGTCAACAAACAAACAAATAAAACGATATTCCAGAAACGGCTACAAAGAAAACTTAGGCAGGGCAAGGGGGAAGGAATGGCTGGAGGAGGGATTGCCATTTCCAGAGGGAACTCTTCCCCGAGAAAGTACCACCTGTGGACAAAGACCGGAAGGAGATGAGGAAGGGACTGTGTGGATGTCTCGGGGACGGATGTTTAGGCAGTGCGGGACCCCACATATGGGCCCAGGTGCTGGAGCGCAGCCCCACATCCCTGCACGCGGGGCCTAAGGCAGTAGACACTTCACAGAAGACTAGATGGAAACTGTAGCTCTGTCTGCTGTGTAACCTTGGGCAAGTGACTCAGCTTCTCTGAGCTTCAATGCTGAACTGTAAAATGGGGCTGGTAACAGTCTCTTCACCCCCTGGGACTGTGTGAATATAAATGAGATGATGCGTGGAAAGGACACCAGGCATTCCATGGACAGTTGCACGGCTTGTGCACAGCTCAGAGGCCTCGGGCCTAGGCGGTGAGTGGGCTAGAGCCCCCGGGCCCCGTGGCACTCCAAAGGGAGGGGCAGCGTTCTCAGCTGCAAGCTGCAGGGAAGCACCGTTCTGCGCTTCCTCCACCAGGAGGGGAAAGCGCCCTGTCTTCCTGATGCAGGGCCTTGTAGGAGCCTCCTGGCAGGGAGTACCCGTGCAGTCTCTGAACTAGAGGCACTGCTCAAAGGCACGGCAGACTGTAATTATGAACATCATTAAGGGTGCTGAGTCCCTTGTCATCGCCGTGACCTCACTCCAAAGAAAACAAAGTGTGACTGCTCTTACTTTGGCCTTGGGAGGAGGGGTTGGGGCTGCCTTCGCAGAGCCACCTGGTGATTAAGGCCCTTGGAAACTTCAGGTACGGTCCACACAGGCTGTTATTGTCTAAGGCTCAGCCCGAGCACTACTGAACGTGGAGGAGACTTTGCTGCTCCTATCCTAACCACTGAGGGATGAGTTTTCTCCACCCAGAGGGAGGTAGCTGTCCACGCCCCCCACCCCCCACACGCAGTGTTCCCCAAGGGCTCCTTTCCATCCAGTCCTAAACTTTCTCTCCAGAGGGATCGGAAACTTTTTCCTTTCAAAGATGACTCCCTGAGAACTGTTTCTCCCAAAGGGGTTTACATTCAGATACACACGTTATTGATTATTTGCTCCCAGCCCTGATGGGGCCTGAGTGCTTCCGAAGGCTCAGACTCACGTGAGCTGCACATTCTCATTTCAGTCGTTTTACAGGTGGGGGCACCTAAGGAGGTGACCAGCTAGCTGGTGGATTTGAACCTCAGAGTCTGCGTCCCACTGTCTCTCTGGGAACACCCCGTGTGGACTGCTAAGGTCCCAGGTTTCCATCTCAAATGCCCCCAAGGCCAGGCATCATGAGTGAGGGGGACCTGGTGGGGTCCCTAGAGAACCAGGGGAGTCCCACTGCCATCGAGGGGCACGTGAGGCTCCAGCAGAAGGTGGCCCAGGGAACGCGATCCAATATTCTAAGAAAAGCCAGAAATCTGGGTTTTTATGAGACATCTCCCTCATCTTCACAGGAGGGGAATGTACTTTTTCTAGACTAGAACTCGCTGACGGCAGGGGCCCTGAGTACATCCAACCGAGACGCTTGCTCAATGAGCTGCAATGCTCCCATTTCACAGGTGGACCCATCCAGGTGGCCCAAGGTTAAGCCCATCTGCGTTCCTCCCGGCCAGAACTCCGGGCAGTGCAGGCCACTTCACCCAGGTCCCACCACCGCCCCCTCTCCCTGCCCCATTTCCCTGGCCCCAGCAGCGCCTACCTGGCGGGGGCGGCACCACCTCCAGGCAGGTGTAGGCGCAGCCATTGTAGCAGCAACGTTGGTCCGAGGAGCACTCGAAGTCGGCCCGGCAGCGCGCCACCTGACAGGCGCCAGGGGGCAGCGAGCGCGGGGGCGGCGGGCAGCTGTCCTCCGACTGCCCGGGCCCTTCCTCCTCCTGGGCCTGCGGGGAGAGGGCGGCGTCAACGGCGCCCCGCGGCGGCCACAGCCGGTGGGACCCACGCTGGATGCCAGCGCTGCCTGGAGCTTTGCGTGGCGGGCAAGTTGCTGGGCCTCTGAGCTTTCGCGTAAATGCAGCAGAAGCAGACTCAGCTGGTTGCTCTGAGGATTAACATATTGTTTCTCTTTGCGATGGCCCCAACTGAAATGACTGCAAGCCCATCGGCAGCAAAAAGAATAAACGAAATGCGAACGGTTTGTGTGTTAAGCGTATATCCTGATATATACACATACGTATCACATATATTTTATACATATATAACAGGGTATACATGTGTCTATATGTATATAAAAATGCACATATGTACATTCACATGCATTTCTATATATACATATAAATCTTATAATCCATATGGAGCTTTGAGAATTTACAAATTATACATAGAATGGGTAAATTCACACAACTTGGATAAATCTCACAAACATAATATTGAGGGAAAAACGCAGCTCACAAGAGAACACACAATCTGTTTACATTTTTAGTGCAAAACGAGGCAAAACTGCTGTCTGGTGAGAGAAGTGAGGACAGGGGCCATTTGGTGGGGTGACTGGGAGGGGCGTGGAGGTGTCTGGGGGCTGGCCCTGCTCTGCTTCTTGCTGGGTCACTTTGTGCAGATTCACGGAGCTCAACACACGATTTTTTGAGCTTTAGGTATTACGTTTCAAAAAAAAGTTAATGAGACACAATACTTAACATATAGGACACGTGGGCACGTGACCAATAAAATAACCATGTTAGAGGGGAGATTGGGAGAGTTTGTCGCACCAGGCAGCTCACTCCAGGTCCCTCTGACACCAGACCCCACCCGTGCCAGGAACATTGTTCTGCTTCTGGATTTGAAAGTGGAGTGTGTGGGGGGAGGGCCTGTGAACCACATGCACGCGCGTGCACACACACACACACACAGTTAGATATCGAATAGGATCATTGGGAAGAAACACCCCAGCTCGCCCTGCCTCCTGGCCTGCAGCTAAACTGCTCCTGCCATCTAAATTCCTACTTACAACCCCCACATTTCAAGTAAACAATGCCGGTCTGCAGACTGGAGTAATACGTAGCCATCAAGACTTGCCCTGAACCTGCTGATGAAAGATCACCAAGATACTGAGGTTTGTGAAGAAATTAAGGTAAAGGACAGTTTATTTGCTATGCGCCTAACTACATTTTCAAATGTACACGTACACGTATGTAACAGGATATATTTGTGTAGGTCTAGAATATCTTTTGGAAGGAGATACAAGAATGCACAAGAAACTGTACAAGAACACACAATCCTTGCCTTTGGAGGCAAGAATTAGGTTGTGAAAAAAAAAGAATTAGGTTGTTAAGCCAAGCGAGGTTTCTCTTTATTGTTCACTATTTAGTTTTATATATATAATGATCACAAAAAGGATATATATATAAAATTTTTTTGTCATGCACACTTTTTTCAGTTTCAAGAAGACAATTAAAATTTTTTTAAAAACTGTTGAAGTACTTACAAAGAATTATTAATGACAGGAAAAACACATGATATGTTAGTAAAAGAAAAAAAAAGGAAAGGCAAGATACAAAATGGCATATGCTCTCTATTCTTAACCCAAAATAGCGAAGTTCAAGGACTCCTAAACAGCCTTCCCAAGCAGCTATTTTGGTAGCTGCAAACTCCATGCACTGCTCCCAAAGCCCTGTAGAGGGAGTCCTATCACTGAGAGTAAATCCCCAGCTGGCGCATCTTTCAGCTGGTGCAATCCCAAGGACTATCGGTTTTAAAACTTCCTCCCAGGGACCGCCCCACCCCCCAGCAAGGGATCGGAGGGAGAGCAGGAGAGGAAAGAACGCAGTAAGCAAGTGGGTAGGAGAACAGCCTAGGTGGGGTGGGTCTCTTGGCCCCCACCCCAGATTCACACAGAAAATTCATTTTTTCTCCCCTACGTAGGTCATTTAACTTGTGAAAAGTACAAATGAACACAAATCCATCATTTGCAGATAAGGAAAGGAAAGTGTCAGAAGATTGGTGGTTCTTCCCCCAAACAAAGGGCAGATGGGAGCATGGAACTTCAGAGTCCTGGTTCAGCCTTTTCACTGTCCCCTGCTCAGTCTGGTCTCCCTGATTCCAAGTGCCATCATGAATCATTTCCAAGCTGCAAGCAGAGGACATAATCCTACGTCATTAGCTCCTGTTCATTTTCTTCAGAATTAACAACATTGGACTCACGTTGGGGCCCCAGCACTTTAATCCTAATCGAATGTGACAGCTGCCCTGGCCTCCTTCGGAGGGTGATGGGGCCCATGCATGGTCTGGAGGAGGTGCTGGGCTTTTCCGCCTGGCCAGCTCCTACACCAAGCCTCGTTTATGAAATTTAACAAAACTTGGAGATCAGAAGTGAAATACTTTTCACCCCCCTCGGAAGCCTCCCAGCGCTGTGAATCCCTAACGGCACCCCCAACAGGGCGCATGTAGAGAGACCAGTTTTAGACGTGCCACGGCTCTCCCAGGAGAGGAGAGTTCCACGGTCCTCAGAATTGGCAGAGAACAAAAGTGACACGCACACCTTAGAAGTCAAATCTCCCTGAGTTACTTAGCTGGCGCCTGGGCAGCAACAGAGGGTGGTGGGTGATGAAACACTGCTTTCCCTGAGGGGCGCAGATGAAAGGATGAAAGGCTTTGAAAAATAGTTCGTGTCCTGCAAGGTGATACGGAAGGAAGGTTCTAAACAAAGGATGCCTCCTGGAGTTCTGAGCAAGAATGGACTTTTTAAAAAGAGCTTATTTCCTTATATTTAGAGAGAGGAGAAAGAGAGGGAGAGAAACATTGATGCATGTGAGAGAAATATTGACAGGCTGCCTCTCAGACACACCCGGCCAGGGACCAAACCTGAAACCCAGGCATGTGCCCTGACTGGGAATCAAACCAGCGACCTTTTGCTTTGTGGGACAACACCCAATCACCTGAGCTACACTGGTCAGGGTGAAAGAATGGACTTTTGTCAAAGAAACAGATAGATCGCCCGCCAGTGGCTTCCCAGACCATGGGGGACGGTGGGTGTCGAAGGGTTAAAGGCCAAAGTCCTTGGCCTAAAGGTCAAATCTGAGCTGCCCCCAACCTCTCCATATCTGTCCTCCCTCCCACCACTCTCCTCCGTGCTCATTCCTGTCCAGTGTTCTGGCCTCGCTGAGGTCCCTGGGACACGATAAGACTAGTCCCACAGCTGGGCTTTGCACGGGCAGTGCCTCTCATCCAGATACCCTCATGGTTCTGGCCTCTAGCTCCAAACCCTGGTTACCGTGGGAACGCTGTGTTTGACAGACTCATCAGTTTCAAGTTTTTCTCCCCCTACAACATGCTGTCCTTAGGCACTTGGTTTTGTTCCCTCCATGTCCTGGGCACCTACACTCTCTGCAGCCCCAGCCAGCCTACCCCTCCATTGCCACTCAGTCAAAAAGAAACTAATAGCAAGTCACATCTCTCTGAGAATGAGGCAGCTCACTCCAGACTGACAACATCCTTCACGAAAAGCCCAGGGCACCCCATGAATTTCATCTGCTACTTCCATGCCTGCTAAGGGGTTTCCAGACAGCTGCTGGGCACACATCTGCAGTGCCGCTCAGACAAGCTTCCCAGTGCTGCGGGCCTTGCTTGGATAAAAATGACTCTCCTAAGGTGTCTGTTTTCTGCTCCTCGGGGAAAGAGTCTTGGAGGCCTCTGTGGATTTGCAAAGCCATTCTGCTGCTATTAGGCGAGCAGGTTAGGAAAGAGTCAGTTCTGGCTCCTTCGGTAGGAAGCCCAATTCTGCTAGTCCAAGTCTGAGTCCACTGAAGCAAACAGCCTGGATGTCCAACCGAAGGAGGCCGGACAGATAAATAATGGCACATCTGTACCTTGGAACACCATAGAAGCTTTCGAAAGGGGGACACGTATCTACCATATTAACGTATTCACCACATATCGCTCAATGAAAGACATAAGGTATAAAATAGTAAGAATAAACCAGACACAATCCCATGTACTACCTGACTCCATTTATATGAAATGTCCTGACCAGCCACATCCATAGAGACAGAAAGCAGATGGGTGGTGGCCAGGGGCTGGGGGATGGGGGCTGGGGAGCGATTGCTTCATGGGTCTGGGGTTCCTTTGGGATGAGAGAAACATCTTGGAACTAGATCGAGGTGGTTGTGCAATATTGTGAAAGCACTAAATGCCACTGAATTGTTCACTCTGACATGGCTATGTGAATTTTATCTTAATAAAAAAAATTCTTTAAACAATATGAATAAAATCTCAAGGAAAAAATGTGCATGGAGTATAACTGCTTCATAAAAACAACTAGGCAGACATACCCCAAAATGTCAACAGAGCTTATGTCTTCGAGGAAGAATTTACATTATTTTTACTTACTTATAATAGTCTGTCTGAATTTCTTTTACAGTAAACATCATTCTTATAATCAGGAAAACAATTGAAACCATTTCCATTTAAGGAGAAAGAATCCAATCTCCAGACCTCTCTCAATTTACCCAAGTCTTTCCCTCAGCCCTCCCCACCCCATTCATTCTGCTAGCAAAACTTTCCCCTTCTTTGGAATGTTGCAGCAACTTAACAATCGGGCCAATAAAAGTGTACCCCAGGATTTGTTTGCTCGGTGCAGGAAGAAAGCCAATTTTCCTCTAAGCATTAATCGTGCTTCCTTTGGAATTTGGACGTCAAAGCTCTAAAAATATGTCTCTCCCCAGAATAGAGGACACAGAGTTCAGTGTGCATTGACGAATGCCATTTCCTGATGCCCTGGGACCTCAGCACTGAGCTCTGAGGGCAGAATTAGGTGCACAGCTAACGGGACTTCCTCAGAGAGGAACTCGAAAACTGGGATCTCACGCTGACCGCAGTGCAAGTCGGGAGCAAGGCCACAGACTCCACCAATTCTTTAACTGGTGTCCACTGAGCTCAGCTGTGCACCTGGAAGTCTTTCAGAACTTTCGATCCCTTATCCTGTTCTGGAAGGTTTTAACCAGATTTATTCATTCATGTAACGGTGAAGGCATAGTTCCTGGGCTGACTACATGCCAGGCACGGGGCCGGGTATGAGGAGAACCGAGCTGAACCAGGTAACGTTGTCCTTGCCTTCGTGTGCCTCGGCTCCGTGACCAGTGACAGACACCAAACAAAACACCACACAGACAAAGTACACTAATTGCTTTTTTTTTTTTTTTTTTGGTCATCTGCAAAAATAGTTCATGAAAAACTAAATCAAACCACAGTAAAGGAACAAATCATGGAGATAATAATAACGGCATTAAATGCTATGAAGGAGAAGTGAGAATGTTATGAAAACATTTAAGGGAACTCTAAACGGGGACAGCGCTGAAAGGACCAAGGTGAGGTTGTTGGATTCAGGAAATGAGGAGAGTGGAGGGGACATGTGTACAGCTCCAGGCCATCGCCTCTCCCACTCTCGCAACTTAGCAAAGAATAAAAGAGATGCATTAGAAGGCTCTTGAGCCCACAGAAATAACAAGGCGACGGAGGAAGGAACGCCAGTTTTGCATGGGCTGCCAGCCCCTGCAGGCCGTGGTGCTCACCAAAAGACGCAGCTCTGGGCAGCTTATGCGCAGAGGGGTGGGACTACGTGCAGAGGGGCACCTGTGAGCAGGACATTCCCTGTGATCCTGGCTGCTGCAGCCCCTCACTGTCCCCTCCCCTGGGCTGGCACCTCTGGGTAGGTGCAAACTGCACAGCTACTTCCTGTTGCCCTCGATGGGAGCTTAGAGGGCAAAACAGACCCACAGCCACAGCCACAAGCTGGGACTGTTGGGCCACGCGGCCCCCAGGCTGACACGGCGGGGGCAATGGGCCCCCCCGGCGGACATGCTGAGAGGATCCTGAGAGTCGATCCGTGGCCAGCTCTTGGCCCGGTGCACAGGAAGTGCTCAGGAAAGAATTGTTCTTGTGAGTTTCACTAAATGCCAGGAAAGAGAAGACCCAAACCCCAGCTCCCCACAACTGACCCTGAGCTCCCACAAAAGGTCACTGGGCTACTTACAAATATTCCACTTCTGTCTTATCTAGCCTCACAAATATTTGGTTCTGCTTTTTGTTTTGTTTTAAACAGTGCAGATGTGGAGAGGGTGGCTCTTTGCCAGGCATGGAGCTTCAGGCTCTCCATGGTCTTCTCATCGGACTGCAAAGCAGTCGCTCCAATGCTGCAGATGAGGAAACTGAGGCTCAGAGAGGAGAAGCCTCCTCCTCACAAGCCTCCCATAGGGGTCCTGTGGGAACAGAAGGCAGTGTCGCCCTCTCTGGCACCGCCTCTGAGTCCCAAGCCGTAAGGTACACAGCGTTCAGGAAGTTCCTCAGGACCGTCGCCCACTCTGGCGAGGTGCGGGGCTTTGAGAAGGTGAGAGAGGGCCGCTGATGCAGGTGGCGGCCAGCAGGTGGTCAGCGTTAACAACCAGCTCTCAGGTACAGCCCTCGCCCTGGGCGAAACTCCCGCCGTGGCTGGTTTCCAGCTACCAAAGGGACAGTGCCGAATAAGGAGATGCAATAGCTCCTCAATAGCTACTATTTCCACCACACAGATACCCTCAACATAAGTAATCTCGAGAGAAGAGTGAAATAAATAGGAAGTAAAACAGTTCTAATGAGTACTTCCTTTTTAAAATTTGAATCGTGTAATTACACATTTATATGATTTAATTTTACTGAGGGCTCTGTTTAGCTCTCCGAGTGGGTCCCATCTGGCTTCGGCATGTTACTGGACCCCTGGCCCCACCCCACCCTGACCTGCCCCATAACCTTCAAGAGCCCAGGGGCCTGACTCAGCTTGGGGTGGAGGCTGCGGGGGCCACATGAGAAAGTCCCATCTTTGCGTGTATAAGGCCCACTTCCCAGGACTCCTAGATTCCCTGCTAAACATTCGCAGGGAAGTTGGAATCAGAACTGAAAGGGCCCTGGAAGCCATCTGGTCCTCTGCCTTCATTTCCCAGGTAACAACCCGAGGCCCAGAGAGGGCGGTGAGGAGCCCAAGGCTGCAGAGCTCAGCAGAGATGCTGCTGAGATGACTTCCGGGCTCTGGCACCCTGCTCGGACCCCTCACCCTCTGAGCCACAAGCCAGCAGCCTGTCTTTCCCCAGGGGCTTGCTCTGAGGCAGGTTCTTGGCATGAATCCCTCCTGGGGCTCAGCACTGGGGAGGGGTGCTAACGTGTTGATAACCAGGGAGAGTTCCAGCCCAGCAAGGGCACACTGGAAGTGCTTGCATTGGACAGAGGGTGGCTAGGAGCGACTCAGTTTCTGAAGCTTATCCAGGCCTGTGCTTTTACAGAGACTTCCCCCACCCCCTGTGCTCTTCGTCCCAGCCCCCACCCCCAGCCTCAACATTTCTCTCAGTGAGATGTCACAGTGTCTGCTCCTGCGACACCCAGGACAAGGTAGAGATAAGACCAGATGATGTGCTGGAAATCTCTTTGTGGTCCCAAGTGCTGAATGCCTGGGAGGATGAAATCATTCTGCTGGGCCAGCAAAGAGCACGGGGCGGTCAAACCTGAAAGGTCTCTCCCCCTCCTTGCACACACAAGTCCTCTCCTGTATCGAGGACAGCCCCCTCGGGGGCTCCAAGATGCACCGTTTCTGCCCCCACCCCTCAGTCCACATGAAGTTCCAGGAAGAAATTCCAGGAATGCCATTCTGGCTAGGGCCTCACTTCCTCCAGGAAGCCTTCTGTGACTATACCATCTCACATGAGCTCTCCCTGCTCTAAACACCTACCATTGTTTTACTCACTACTACTCTTTTCCACTCCCCGTGGCCTCATGCCTGACCTGTAGCACGTGAGCCCTGGAGGATAAGATTAGCCTCAATGCAGTTTCATGTACTCCACCGTGCCTATATTCACTAAATATAGTCCCCTCTCCCACGTCTCTATCTGGTAAACTCCTATTCACCCTCCAAAGCCCCAGGTTAAATGCCTCCAACCCTGGAAAACTCTCCCTGACTCCCCTGGGACAGAGCTGCACAGGTTCTTCTGCACAGGTGCTTCCATTGCATCTGCCCATAATTTCCCCACAAGAATGCAACGGATGCCAACTTAATGACAGGTACCTGGCAAGGCACCAGGAACACTGCGCTAAATGAGACAGAATCCGGCTGTACCCTGAGGAACCTCTATTCCACCTGGGGAGGCAAGCATCCCCTGATTTCACAATTATTTAATTAAACATCATCCAGATGCACTAGCTACTTGCCAAGCGCTAAGAACTTCATGCATGTTGTCATTTAACGCCCACACGTGTGCAGAGAGTGCTGGTGTTAGCTCCTCGACCCTCTATGCCTCCGTGCTCCCGGGGCAGGGGGACGGACCTCCCCACGCCTGCCCTCTCCCCCAGTCCCCTTCCTGCTTTATTTCTTCCCTCAGCACTTATCATCAAACACATTAGGTTATCCTTCTATTTCTTACTTGTTCTCTGTCTCTCCGACCGTAACGTGAATTCCCGCAGACAGAGGGATCTGACGTCTGTGTCCCCGCAGCCTAGGACAGTTCCTGGTAAACAGTGGCGATCAAACACGCTTATTGAAGGAAACGTATCATTCTGTCATTTTCAAATGAGCGCATGAGGTCACTGGTGCTCTGAGAGGCCAAACGACTGGCCTGATGTCACACAGCTGGTGCGCAGCAGAGCCGGAACTCAGACCAGACCCCTGGCTGCAGACACTGGCTGTGTGACAGAGGCCAGCCCTTTGTGCTGCCCTCGCCTGTCACCTGCTGCCTCTCCTGCTCGACTGTGCCACCCTCCAGGGTGGGAGCTGGTGTCTCCATCTTGTACACTCTGGACCTGCCACAGCGCCTGGCCCAGAACGGTGCCCAGTAAATGCTTACCGAATGAGAAAGGAACTGCATGAAGGCACAGTTACATTTCAGAGACCTTTGGTTATTGACTGTTGAGATGCAGCACTCAGTTTTGAGTCCAAGACTCAGGTGCTGTTTTGTCAGGAGAAAGTATACTTGGGTAGGCAAAAGCACTTCCCAGTCCCCTTGCACATTTTTGGTGTTCTCTTTGCTTCTCTGCTTGCAGACAAGGAGCCCTTTGAAGGCATGAGTTCCATCTGCCCACCACCCGACTTTGACATGCACAGATAAAGAAAGACACCCGCCCTGCCCACCCGCGTGTGGCAGCGGGGGCGGGGGGGCTTACAGAACGTGCAAGTGTCCAGAGACAGCTCATCTCATCCCACCGTCCCCAGCCCGGCACTCACGGCACTTACGTGGGATTTCTTAGCCAGCCTCGCATGCAATGCCCGTTTCCAGATATTCTTGGCAGAAGTGGCTTCAAGGAGAAGAAGCAGAGAGCACAGAATCCAGATGACCTTCCTTCTGCCGCTTCCCATCCTGCAGCTGGTAGACGGGGTTTCTTCCCAGATGTTCAGAGAAGAAGGGCCTCTTCCCAGGTGGGTCCTATGAATGGGGAGCAGAAGTGTGCATACTCTGCTAGACTGTCTTAGCTCCATTTAACAGGGTCCCTCGGATCATGTGTCCATGCCCAGCACACGCCCCCACCTCCAATCCCACCCCCAACCGTGGCCGGCCCCCTGGTTATTTATAGTTTGCCCTACAACATCTGGCCCCAGAGATTCCAACCAGGCAGTGGTCAGCTGGCCTGCAGCAGGGGGAGGCACCTCCGGCTTGCTTGGAGACGTGGCTGGGAGTAGCCCCGTCACACTGGAATAATGAGCACTTCCTTGCAGGCTGGGGCGGTCTCTTCCAGAGGAGGTATGCTGGCTTCACAGCTGGGAGGGCTGGGGGCGGGCGGGGGTGGGCACACAGGGGAACTAGCCCAGTAGGATGGGTGGGGATTCCAGCTGCTGCCTCATCCAAATTTTGAGCTGGGCTGACAAACTCTGTCTGCCCACAAAAGCTTCTTTGGAAGACACTGCTGAATGGGGGCTGGCTGAGTGTGTGGCCGTGGGGAGATGACTCACCCCCTCCAAACCTGGGGTCCTCCTCTCTAATTCAGACACATGGACAGTTCCTCATGTGGACATGCGTGTTTCTTGGGAAAGTTAAATGAAATTGTATGTGTGAAGTGTTTCACATACATCATCAACGTTCTATAATGTCAGTGTGTGTTTCACACAGGGGTATTTCACTAACTTCATAGTGCATCACCTGTTCACAGCAACCCCAAGACAGGTACTGTTTTGATGCCCAGTTCACAGATGGGGAGACAGGGGAATACTGGCATGAGGTCAGGCAGCTGGCAACAGAGCTGATGTTCAACCCAGACCTGTCTGACCACTGTGACACACCACAGGTGAAGCGAGAGGGACCCCAGCTCTAGACTTGGAGGCACCTGGGCCAAGTCCCAGCTCAGCTTCTGTCTGTGCGATGCTGGGAAATTCTCATCTGCTACTGCCCCTCAGCTCTTTCATCTGGGACACCAAGTCTGTGGTCATCTGTTACAGTGGCAGCAGGAAGCTCATCCATCCCAGAGTGGGATGTTGGCTCTACAAGGTCAAGTATCTGCGCCTTATTGCCTGCACCCCCGTGCCTTCCTCAGGGCCCGCCCATATCAGCACTGAGTCAGTGCTGGCTAGATGCACGGAGTCTCTGTTTGTGCTCCCGTCAGTACATGGCACAGGGCTTGGCATACAGTAAGTGCTCAATAAATGCTCTTCACTTGAGATATCAGCTCTGCAGTGGTATTTGGACCCGAGGGACCCCAGGTGTCCAGCAGTGACCCATCGGTTAATTTCTTGCCAACATTAACTTACAAAACTGACCCTTCAAAGTCTCAAAGACAGCAAGGTGCCTACTCCAGGAACATAGCAGCACTGCAGGCTTTATGTGGAAGGAGAAAAAGCTCTGAGAGGACAGACTGACACAGAACAAATTGACTCAGGAAAGCAGCTACTTTCCTCCGGTCAGGGATAAGCAGGATCCGCTTAGCCAGCCAGCCTGGGGACTCCCAGCTGCAGGTCCAGGTGGCAGCAGGGCCTGGAGTCCAGCAGATTTCAGGGCCGGCAGCTCCTCCCAGGCTCCTGCCAAGCCTCAGAACTCTATGTTCCTAGTGGCAGAGGTCTTGATTGTCTGAGCACTGGTGACCTAGACTTGATCCCAAGCTTAGTGGGCTGTCCTCCTGCGACTGTGGCTCCCTGCAGATCTGCGGGCAAGGTTTCCTCTGGGAAAGCCTTGGAGCTGGCCAGGCCTTCCATCCACTCCATTCTGAGGGCCTGCTGGTGAGGCCTGCCTGCTGGGCTTTGACAGCTGCCGCCTGCCTAAGGCTTCCCGCCCTCCGAAAAGCGAGGAAAACATAAAGGGCACAAGTGTTTAGGGGCCTCACTTGATGGAGCAGAGGACATGGCTCCCAGTCACAGGCTCTCAGGATAAATCCTGCCCTCCACTCCTGATGAAACTCCCCCACCTGATCACAAAGGCTTTGTGCTCCTTACTCAGGGAAGCAAAACATTTTCTTCCATGGTGCGCTCTAGGAAAGGAGACAGGGTGGCATTGATTCACACTTCACACTAAAGTGTGAATGACTTCCAACAGAAGGAAACATACAGACAAAAGAAGGAGGAACAGAATTCATTCATTCATCCATTCCAACATTTGAATGCCTACTATGTGCAAGGCCTGAAGATACCAGAGAGCAAAACCCAGCCCAGCCTCTGCATTTATGGGACTTCAAATGTGTTTAATAAACACTTAGATGGCTTTTCTTTGTGGTTTTTTTGTCGTTATTGGTGCCAGGCATAGTTTCAAGTGCTTTAAAAATATTCACTCATCTAATCTATCACAACTCTGTTAGCTAGGCACTCTTACTATGCCTATTTCACTACAGAGAAACTGAGGGTCAGAGAAATGAACAACCTGCCCAACTCTACACAGCTGACCATTGGCAGAGCTGGGATTCAAGCCAGACATTCACTTTCAGAGCCTGCGCTCAAAGTCATTATTACACCATGAGTCCGCAGGACAGCTGAGTTCCAGCAGAGACGTACAACGGGGGAAGCTGACCTAGTAAGAGGGGCCATACTTGAGAGCAGGAAGTCAAAGCCAGAGAGAGAACAGGTTTTCAATTCCAGCAGACTGGGCAGAAAACACCGCTGTGGGGGAGTGAGACAGGGCAGGCCACCAACCCTCGCTGTGGGCTACACTCGGCGGTGCCACCATCCAAATCGAGCCGCTTCCTCTTCAGGCACTCGGCACTTTCGCCTATTTGGACTCCTTCCTCTATTACAAAATATTAAAAACACTTTTAAATGCCCTACGCTCTGTTTTATCAATGTTCATTGATTAAAAAAAGACAAAAGTAGTACTGAGGAAGGGTAGTAAGAAGCTAGGAAAATTCCATGGCAAGTAGAATGAGGAAAGTGAGACAGATAGCTGAATAAACCGGCCAAGCGATTTCCTGCCAGATGCAGAAAAAGCCCTGGGTGCCTAGCAACAGGCAAAACTGGCTGGATCTGAGCCCCAGGATGGCCTTTCCTCCTCCAGCATATCAACGGTCAAGCGATGGCAAAGCAGTTCAGACCCCCTGACCTTTCCTCCCCAGAGATAACACTAGGCCTCAGTTGTATTTCTGCCCCAGGCCCAGAAAAGCAGCAAAACCGGGCTGGCAGCTAATGAGCCCCTGCACTGGGCTGACCAATCCATGGAGACCCTGGCCCTGAAAGGGCACACCTGGAGAACAGACGAAATGTCTATTGAAATCTCCCCTAAGACCTTTCTTAAACTCCCAGCCTTTAAAAACCCTCAAAACACAGGACCCAGCAGGTGCTCTCCCTCCCTTTCCCTCTTCCCTCTCTCCTTCCTCCACCAGGTGAGCATCTCCTTAACTCTAAGGGACCCCACCAGACTTGCAACCAGGGAGCAACGGGCAGCGGCAGCTCATCCCAGACTGACCCCCTGAGCCTGTCCCCCAGGCCCGCTTTCCCTGACTCTCCAGTGCGCTGACGGCAGCCCGCCTCGGCTCCCTTCGTTCCCACATTTCTAGAGCCAAAGCAGCTCCCCCAGTCTCTCTCCTGTGCTTCTCCCTCCTTAGGCCCTTCCTTGTTTCACTGTCCCCAGCTTTTAGTTAAACGTCCTCTCAAAATCCCCTGGATTCCACCCAGTGATCCCACTGCTGGAAATATACCCTAAGAATCCCGAAACACCAATTCAAAAGAACTTATGCGCCCTGATGTTTATGGAGGCATTATTTACAATGGCCAAGTGTTGGAAACAGCCTAAGTGCCCATCAGTACATGAATGGATTAAAAAACTGTGGTGCATTTACACAATGGAATACCACACAGCAGAAAGAAAAAGGAATTCCTACCCTTTGTGACAGCATGGATGGAGCTGGAGAGCATGATGCTAAGTGAAATGAGCCAGTTGGTGGAAGACAAATACCATATGATCTCACCTACACGAGGAATCTAATGAACAAAATAAACTAATGAGCAAATCAGAACCAGAGACATGGAAACAGTGAACAGACTAACAGTGGCCAGAGGGGAGCAGGGAGGGAGATAATGGTGCAAAGAAGCAGAAGGGACTAGTCAAAGGACATGTATGAGTGGCCCATGGACATGGACATGGACATGGTATGGGGACGGACTGTGGGACGGGGTGGGCTGGACAGAGGAGGGCAAAGGGGGAAAAATTGGGATAACTATAATAGAATAAATAAGAATACCATTAAAAAAACTTTAAACAAATAAAAAATTAAAAATAAAAGCCAAAAGAAAATCACCAGGACTCGTGTTGTAAGATAAAATCAAGAACCCAGGCACCACCGGCCGGCCCTAGACAGACCTGCTAAGGGCCAGGTCCTCTTTCCGTTAACAATACAAGCTGGATTATGTTTTTTCTTCTGATTTTAAGAGAAATTAAAACACTTTCCTCGGCCTCTGAGAGTCTCGTGGGCCCTGGCAGTGTGCCTCTGTGCCTGTGGGGGAAGACAGCC